>JAQFXM010000195.1:0-62777 GCA_034693345.1 Entomobrya multifasciata
AGCAAAAACGCAGAAAAGAAATACAGAGCGGAGAGTGTCAGAGAGCAATGCAATGCTATGGAACTTTTTTTTTCTCTCATTCAAGTTCCTCTCTTTTATTAAGGACCGCTGGCTTTACTAAAAAAATGACCGTTCACCCTAAACTTCCGTCCATCCATAAGGTTCTTTCATTATGCATTTCAGCTAATTTGTGCCAAACTTGTCAAAAAAAGGTACCTATTAATAACGCACCTACTCATGGGGATCAAAAAGCCCCCTATTATATCAACAAGAAAAAAACCATGTTAATGGCCACGATATCCCATGAAAAATAGTATACTGTACTAACCCTTTTCGTACATGTAACTTCATCCCCCGACTCACCCCTTTAATAAAAGGGGAAAGCTAAATGACCCTTGACCTTATCACTTGGCATATTTTCTATTGACATGCATCATTGGATATTGAACTATTTACATTCTCATACATTTTTATGCTCCTAGAAGTGATACAACCAGTGGAATTCATAGTGGACCTTCTTTACAGCGTTTGTAAGATTTATTATGATTATGAGTATACATACTGCATACCAGTGTACCAAACCAAACCACCACCGTTCACAATTCACAATAATAGTAGTACCCAACCAAACCAACTAACAAAACTTCTTATTATCGAGATTTGGGAGAAAAAAGTCTACTAAGCAAGCTTTTACATAGAGAAGCAAACTTTTACACACACACAACACAGCCTGAGCAACTTTCAATCACATTTTTTATGTACTTTTTGTGAAAAAGGGAAGAGCTCGGCGTAAAATGAACGGATACTGAGCCTCAGTCCCTATTCACATAAAATCATCTTTCTCATCCATCGGTACAACTTTTTACAACCCCCAAGCAGACTACTGTGCTCTCTCCAGCTTACTTTTTGATTAAAATAATGCCATTATGTTGTATAACAGTTCTCTACTCACCTGCTATGCTGGAATAGAACAAAAAATTCTTTAAATGCAGAAGAAAACAGACGATTTCAAAAATTTTGATTCAAAGACAAACAACTTTGTTCGTACTTTAAAATTTTTAAAACCTCATTCAATTTACGAAACCAAATGAATATCTTGAAAGTCGAATTGTTTGTTTGGTTTCAAACAGTTAATTATAAATTATTCTCAATTTTTAAATTAAACATTTAAGTTAGAATTAACTTTGAAATCGTTTTGAAAATTCCATGGACCAGATATTCTAGTACATTCATATGTTCAGCCCTTTCTTATAAAAGATCATAGGTCATGTCATAAAATTCTATTAAGGGTTGAATCAATAGTCCAACTAGGAATTATGTAATGGACTTTATAAACAGTGTCGGTTGGTTTGCTGAAGAGGTTGTGGCATTCGGCTGGCAATGTTTGCCTTGATGATTTTCATACTCATATCACACACGCAAGTAAACTGGGGACTTGACTCTTATGCTGAAAATGCTATGCTAACATACATGACATAGAATAGGAGGATAGATAAGCAGTCTAGTACACTTTTTTGGTGGTGTTGTTGGTGGAGGAATTGAAAAGAACGGATTGCATTACGTGACTTATGTAGACAGAGCAGAACAGAGTACAGTTTTGTATTATTTTTTTGCACTCTCTGAGACTCACAGTCAGTCAAGTCAAGTCAGACTCAACAACGTATCAAATAGAAGAAGAAAGTGCAAGTGGATGATAGTCTATGTGAGTGTAAAGAATCAATAATAATAATAATAACAATAACACATCATTTTTTTTAAATAAAAAAAAGTATTCAGTCAAGTAAGTCAAGTCAAAGAGAGTGTGGAGTGGAAGTGGAGTATTTTTTTATGGAAGGAAGAAAACGCAGCTCTAGACCTTGATCTACTGCCAATATAAATTGAGATACACAAGTGGAAAGAGAAGAAGCTAAAAGAAAGAAAAATAACATAGATCACATCACACATCACAAAAAAACATAACTCCAAAACAACAACAGTTCCAAACAAAGTCACAATAACTGTGCTTGTGGTGGTTGGTAATAATAAGTGATTTAGTTAGCGGTATACCCACAAGTTACCACATTCAACGTAAACAACGACATTACTTCAAGTTTTTTACTGTATTTAAAGAAATAAATGTGTTTATGTTGTCAATGCTTTGTGGAGGGTCATTGACGAAGAAATATTTGGTGGAGGGTGAAAAGTAAAGTACGCACTTTGTGTGGTGTTGTTTATTGTTGATATATATTTTTAAATGCCTTTGATTTCTCAGCTGGGCTATATCACCATCAAACAAAAATTTGAGTGAAGTAGGTCATAGAGATAATTGAATGTAGCACAAAAATAGGTTTGCAAAGTGATATGAGTCGATAAGGTTTGTTATTTTTGTGTGGAGGAATTTCACAAATCATGTTTTTCGTTTGTCCAAATAGTATTTGTTGTGAAAGGACTAATGTGTCTTGGCATAGTGTCTACAATAATAAACGATTGCAGAGACGTAGTTCATCATAGTTTGATTGAACAATTTATAAGATTCGGAAGTAAACGGGAAATGTACAAAAAGTACAATGTTTCAAACTTTGCCAAACTAGACTTTGAATAAAAATTAATTGTTACCCGAGAAATTATTACACTGCATTGTTGTGACTTTGAATATTATTGAGACATTTTTATTGGTGAACATTGAGTTTTATACCTTGGCTGATTTTGTAAGCAAAAGTTGTGAGCTTCAGTTGCTATTGCTAAATACATTAGCAAAATTTCAAAGGTGAAATAAAAATCATGAATTTAAGCAAGGATATCAAGTGTATTAACAACAGCGATTGCTCGATATCTCGTACCCCACCTCCGGACGCCTGACGTCAATAGAAGAAAGAGGCGGGGGAGAAAATTACGTGTGTCGTGTGTGAGAAGGTACCCCAAGGAAGCACTGAAAGATTCCAGATGTCCTCATGCCAAAAGGACAGGATCAAGGAGGTGTTGACCGCCTTCGAAAACGAATCGACGGCTACAGGAAACACCATGAAGAGCATGTGCCCAGATTTGATCATACCATATCCTGTCAGAATCAACAGCAACAACAAGAGACAAACCTGCTTAGACAACGGTTTCTTGAAACAAACAAGACAAAGAAGTCTGCTAAAAAGTCTGAGAAGAAGCATTCCGATAACAGTGGATCATCAGTTGTAAGAATGTCAAATTATTTACATTTTTTAAAGCTATGCTAGTAGAAGTAGAGTATAACTGAGTGTAAGCTTCATTCCTAAAACTTGTATGTTTGTGTTTTCCAGGGGCCTAATAAATCAAATAAACGTCAAAATGAAGACGGTCCGAATGGAGCGGATAGCTATGAGCCACCATCTAAAATCGGCGGTGCAGGTAGAGGGAATTCCTCACCGCTTCCTTCCAATTCCACAAATCCACTGTACAAACAAAGCTTTAGTCAGAACGGAAAGCGGGGTGGTAATAAAAGTAAAGCATTAGATAGTCAAAAATACCCAGCTTCGTCTTCCAACCACTCGAAAAATGGAATTGGAAGAGGAGCACATCCTCCTCCACCGATCCCCACAAACTCCTCAAACTTTCCCCAACACAACACCACCACTCAACAATCCACTGCCCCTCTTGCTGCCGAGTTCAAAAAGGAAGGTAATGTTCCCAGCATATCCGAGTTCGCTGATCTTGACCAGTGCGCAGCAGCACTGGAGAAGGACGCGAAGAATGGTGCCATTACTGGTAGTTTTGGGGAAAACAGCACTGATGATATCTTCAATTCTGATGTATTCAACGACCTCATATCTGAAATTTCTGACTTGAATCCGGAAGTGTGTAACTTTTATCTGGATGGTCCCCCACCTACAGCTGATGATCTCAACGATGTCACCTTACACAATAGTGGAGTTCTTGCCAACGGTTCAATTAGTAGCACGGACTCCTTCCATCCTGTCACTCCCATTACTCCTACAACCGCCTCCTCCATGCGGCCTAATGCCATGTCACATGGACATCATTCGGGTATCAAAATGGAAGGTGGTGGGGGAGGCGTTGATGGGACCAGTTTAGGGGTGCACAGCATGGATCGTGGATTGTCACATTGCGCGGGACCAAGTCCAGCTCCTGCTAGCACTGCTTCCCCTCTTGCCTCTCAACTTGGTGCATCCTCCTCTCATCAACCCTCGCCGTCTCAGTCCTACAGTGGATCCCATTTTGTGCTAGATAACGGTCAGACCGGGTCTCCTCTCAACAACACTGGCTTAGTCAACAGTGGAAATGCCATGGCAAAACCTTCCACAAGACTTCCGTACTCTTCACCTGCAGGACTTGCCGTTGATAGTCCAGCAGCTCAAACTCTCAAGCACATGGCAGAACAACACCAGCATAAAGCACAAATGTGCATGAATACCAGTGCTGTTACCAATGGAAGCGTACAATTCAAAAGTCAAGGTTCAGTTGGATCACCAGCTGGTTCACCCTACGGAGCAATGGGGAATTACAATGGAAACATGTCCTCAGATTTGCCTGGAGGAGGCTCAGCTAACAATATGAACCCTGGCTCAAACTGCCAAGTGAAACAGGAAGTTTGTAGTCCTGGCAACCCACAAACAGGGTTTTCACCTTCACCCATGATGGTGGACATGGCATCCGGTGGGAAACGATCTGGTCAACATAATGGCAGTAGTCCGTCCGGTCAGTCATCCAGAATACCAAATATTAATTCAGCGGGCGGATCCCCGATCATGTCTCCGATTAGCAAGTCTTTCAATCATCCAAGTCCGTTGAACTCCAATAATTCACAAGGACCGATATCTCAGCAGCAGCAACAACAACAACAACAATCTCAACAAAACTTTATGCCTATGAATCGTTTACCGGGCCCGTCACAACCTTATCCAAACTCAAATCCTCGTTTTTCAACCGCAAGTAATTCCCAGATCTCAGTTGCCAGTCCTAAACCCGCAGCTTCAAATCAGGGTCATGTAAGTATACACACTTTATAAACCACATTTTTATAGCAAGTTGTATATCACTTGATTTTGCTTGTAGGGTGACACTTTAACCTATGCCATGCATATCAATTTCAAAGTTACGCAAATTTTTCAGAAATGCGAAGTTATTTTTACTGTTGATTTGCAACGTGACTTTGATGGAATTGCATAGACAACAAGAAATCTTATACCCCTAATTAAGCTCAATATTATAATTCAGTGTTTTAAATGTCATGTCAAGAATCACGTTATAAAACACAAGATTTTTTATTGTTGAAACTGCCATACACTTAACTGATACAGTCCATTTTTTCCTCAAAGTGCTTGAAGTAGTACGAAAGATAGGATTTAAATTAAGTATAAATCAGTTGTAACCAACAGCTTGCACTAAGTAAAAATAAAAATGAACTTTTAAAACTATAGAATTTCAAGGTTTTTTACTGATACAGCAATCTTTTGCTGCAGACTTTCAAGGTTTTATAACCCATTGTGTTCAAAAATCAATTGATTTTTATTAGTATGTGTGTCATCAGTAATAGAGCGTGTTTTTCGTGTTTAAATTTTTTGAGTTCAATTCAATGTTAGCCACATGCTTTTATTTTTACTATTTTTTTACTCTAGTGACGTAAGAATTCATTGTTATTTATATTTTTACCAATGATAGGTAAACGATAGGGGTTCTCCGGCAACGCAATTGGATTCCAAATCTCAGCTTCGTCACCCGAACCCAAACTTGCAACAGCAGCAGCAACAACAACAGTTTACCCCACAGCAATTTCACTATGGAAGTGGTCAGACCGCTAACATGCCGGTGGAGATGGGCTTTAATCCTGGGAATCACCCACCGAATTCCCAAATGCCGCCTCAATCACAACAGCAGCAAGCCTCAGGGCAAACCATTAATTTCACGCAGCAGCACCTTCGAATGGGAAATCAACCTCCAGGAATTCCACCTCCCCGTCTACCAATGCCCCCAGGTAATAGAATGGGAATGCCACCAAGATTACCTGGAGGCCCGATGCAAGACATGCAGCAGCAACAGCAGCAGCAGCCTCAACCCCGGCCACATTTAGATAATTCTCATCCCCAAAGAATGATGCGACCGCAAAGACACATGCTTCATCCTTCTCATCAGCAGATGTCAATGGGAGGTGGTATGCCTCCACAACAACAGCAGCAAATGAATAACAGTCCCGCTTCTGGTCCAATGGGTGGGCAAATGGTAAACCGTTTCCCTCCTGGAATGCCTGGCAATCCCCAAATGATGTCTCAGCAGCAACAAGCTGCTTATGGCATGGGTGGAAATATGCCTATGGGTGGAGGTCCGAACAATCCAAGTGGTAATGTTATGCAGATGAGGAGGCCATACGGACCCGGACCTGCTTTCCAAGGGATGAACCCAAGAAATCCTGGCGAACAAATGCTCTCTTCTGGATCTCAGAATCCACACGCTCCAATGGGCAATCCCAGTGGAGTCCCTCACAATGAATGGATGGGAAACATGAACAACATGCCAGACCATGGATCATGTCCTCCCTACTCCGGACCTCAACGACATCCAGTTTCCCAGCAACAAATGAGACCAATGACGCCCCAACAATACCATCCAGGTAATTTATATGTTTGATTCTTCGGTGATCCGCTTCATATTATTCTGTCTTTAGTATGGTTTAAAAAGTTAAATGGAAAATGTACTGCCTGCGTTGTCAAAGAATATTATTTACTTTCGTAAAGTCTTTTCCTTACTTTAGTTCATTATTGTTCTTTTGATGTGTAGGTATGTCACAAAATCAAGGGGCCTCAGTCCAAGGTCCTCCTCAGATGGCAGGTAACTTCGGCCAGCCGCACGACCACATGATGGGCCAGCAAGCACCTTCTTTCAACATGGGTGCTATGCCTCCAAATCAACAACAGCTTCAACAGCAGCTACAACAACAACAACATCATCACCAACAGCAGCAACAATCATCACAGCAGCAGCAGCTACCACCTAATTTTAGTCAACATGGCGGTGGGCCGAATAGTATGAAAATGGGATTACCAAATCATCACCCTCAACAACAGCAGCAAGGGCCACCGCCAATGTATGGAAACGCCAACAGTGGATTTCCAATGAAACCTGGTGATAACAATATGATGTGTGCTCCACCGAATTCTATGGCACATCACCCGCACATGCAGCAGCAGCAACAACAGCAGGCGCCACCACCTCAGCAACAACAACCACATCACCCACCATCGCAACATATGTACAACATGGGTAATAATAATATGATGAATAGTGTAGGAGGTCAGGGTCAAATGAATAATAATAATAATATGAACATTTCGGATCAACAGGACTTTAATTTAGATCTGTTAGTTGATGGTATGCGAGGCGGAGGAGATCAGGTGGACACTTCTGCTTTCAATGACACAGTTGATCTCTTAAACACATTAGACTCAGTTTTTCCATAGAAACAAAGTGAGCGTAGTTGTTGTATGATGAAGTGCAGTGGTATAATATATTTTTTAACGTGACATCACATGACATACAAAAGGAAATGAATACATTTCTCATGTCGTCTGGTTTCACTTATTTCCGTGCAAATACAAAAACGAAAAGTTGCATACTATAATATATTATTACTAAGAAGATGCTTGTCTGTTCCCAGTGGTGTGCTAGTGGACAATTATTCAGTATTTGTACACACGGTCTATCATCATTATTTAACCAACTTAATTTTATAATTAAATTAGTATAAATTATAATATTACTACTACAAACGTACGATTTTAAAATAGGTGAATTTTGAATAACGCATTTATAAAAAAATACATCATTCAATGGAGCGTGAAAACAAACTGCTAAAATACATAAATTATATATCAGACAGAAATACATTCTACGTACATATTATACATATGAATCCTTTTTACTCTTTTTCTCAGAAAAAACAGAAAAGTTGTTGACTCTCATCATATGTGCATTATTACTCAAGTAGATTGTAGTTGATTAGATACCTAAGTGTTTAAAATGTAGAAATAATGTAATATCAACACAAAAGAAAAAAATAGTAGGTTAATAGGTAATAGAGAAAACTGTGGAGAAAGTTGTGGCGTGGCATATACCGTACCGTCGTCGTTTCAAAATGTTAGGTTAAGTTAGATAAAATATTTGTATAGGAAGGATCGGTGAATGTAGCGCACTTTTATGATTATTATTATTGACGTGTAGGTAGCTAGCTACAAAATATTTTGTAAGTGACATGACACCAGTGCGCAGTAGTTTTCGGGGTTGCATAATGAGCAGCAGCGGAGATTTATGGTCAAAGGTATTGCAATAACCATTCCATTCAACAATGCTCGATGTAAAAAAATGAATGACATTGACATAAGCAATTATATTTTTTGTTTAAGTGCCACAGCTAAAAAACTAGCAACAATTGGAATAATAATAATACTAATAATCTGTAAAAAAAAATGGAAAGAAAATGCCTTTTTCTCTGCTATTAACTATTTTTAGGGCGCCTCGTTCTTCGCATAATTTATTATTATTGTTAGGTTATCAAATGAATAATGTCAATAATTGAAAACAACATCGAGTTGCCATTAACATGTGCTGAAAAATTATAATGAATAATAATAACGAACTGCTCTGAATTTAATAATTTTGACTTGACGTTCCTTGGCTTTACGTAAACGTACTTACTTAAAAACTATACGACTCATATACTTAATTCGTTATGTATTTTTAAGACTAACTTTTTCCAGGCAGGTGCCTCTGATCTAATGATGATTGATTGTTATGATGACAATGTATTCCTTGAGAGTTGAAAAACTTTAAAGATTTATTATTAGAAATGCTACTTGTTATCTTTTTATGTGTATTTATTATTATTAAGACAAAGATTTGAAAGAAAATCACCTTTTTTTATGTAAGTTGCACAAGAACAAAGCTATTAGTATGCACTACTTGCACTAGAGACAAAATACACCACCGCTAGTATTTTAATTTTAAAAATTAATTCCATTTGATATTGATATTTTTACCTGATAAAATTTTTCAAACATTATTAGCTAACACAGTACTGTGAAATGATAAAAAAACCCAAATTGTCAGTGGACCATGATACATGATGCAGATTTATACAATCACATATTGTGCTTCGAACCCGACTTGATTTTCTAGTAGATTTAAAAAAATACATACATCCATATTTACGTTTGTACTTTTCATATTGATAAAAGAGTTTTGAAATGAATAAATCGCACAAAGTTTACATTCATACATGAGCTAGTATATAAAAAAACCTTTTTCTGTACCGTCTAGAATTATTTTCATGATGACATGCCAATGAACTTGAAATTTTTAAATCCCGAAATGAATATTAAGTATAAATGGTCAGATATTATTATGGTTGACTATTAAAAAATCGAAATTAAGTTTCAATTATATTTTGTTATTTATAGCGGATTACGAAATTAATTACCATTTCAGCTTATTCTCGGTTAAATTTTTATATTTGATTTTCGAAAAAAAGAACGGTGAACTGTATATATATTAATGTGTCTATTCTACCTATGTAGAAATTCGGATCTACAATATTGTTTCAAATGTGCCACTTTGTAAAGCAGTTTTAAGTTGATTTTAAACGGTATGAAAATGATGAGGAAGACGAAGGAAACTATAAAGATGACAAAAATAAAATACATTTTGTGTTAAAAATACTGAACGATTCATGATGACGTATATTGACATTTTACATATGAAACGTGTTAAACAACAAACATGAAGTTTTATATACATTTTAAGGTTATGTACATAATATGCGACTACAACGGAAGCTTACGACAACAAAAAAATACTTTAAAGTTTGTGAGAAGACAATTGTGTGAAGAAGAAGAATTTTTTTATTAATTAGCATATTTATAAATTAAAAGGGAGAAATAAAAACGAAGATAAAAAAACAGAAAAAACTTTCAAATAACAATAAATAATAATGATGGAACTAATAATCTCTGCGCAGGATATTTATTACTACTTATTATGACAAATATGTGCATTTAACTAAATGATAGTTTAAAAAAATAAAAATGTATTTAAGTATAATTGTCAATGCCTTTCCTTTGCTGCTTGAAAGAAAAAAAACAAAAAACTCGCAATGTTGTTATTAATTATTTAATTACCGAATAATAATGATCATTAAAAATAAAATTATTTACCACTAAAAATTATGATAAAAAATCAACAATGATATTGTATACATGCAGTAGCTAATTTGTATACTGTATTGTAAAATGTAAAAAAAACCAAATCCATAATAAGCTTAGCGAAAACTATGATCATTTTTAAGTAGACCACGAAGACAATGTCCTTAAAGTAGGCAATGACAGCAAAAAATTTATTTATCTATGCGGTTTATCTTACTGTTATGTTTAAAAATTTAAACTTTAATTTTTTTTGGCTACTATCAAGTGCATATATTATTTAAAAATTTAACCATGAAGCAAATGAACTTTAAAAAATGATTATCAGTATGACTTTATTTATGACTTGTGTGTATTATTGTAAAAAAATCCCTAGTTATTAGCATTTTTTATAAAAATGGATGATCTTGCTTGAATTTTATTTGCGTTACAAACTTAAGTACTTATTAATATAATTAATTATCACCAACTACGGTACGGTATTAAAAAAAATGGTACGATGAGGATATGACGACGACGGTTAAAAACTAATAAAAAAATACTGTTATTACAATTATGGTTACGTAAACTTAAAAATGGAAATGTAAAGGTATGGACGGGCGTACAAGAAGAAGAAGAACAACATATTTTTATTTTTCATCATTATTATTATGTTATAAAATATTGTTATAAATCATAAACATACATTACTTATAGTATTTGTTATTGTTATGATTACTATTATTAAAATTGTGTACATTGTAGAAGTTAGAAACAGAGATTATTATTATTACTTACTCAGAATTTATGAAAAAATGATTATTGTATTGTTGTCAGTAATAATTATGCTGTTGTATCATCATTATCATCGGTAGTTAATTTCTTTTTTATTAAAAATTAAAGATAGTACTCGCGTTACAACTCACGTAAAATACGCAAAAAAAATATTTTGTCTATTGACCAATTATTTATTTACAACAATTCATAGCCATCAAACATTATTTATTTACATTATGAAATTACATCTTAATTGATTACCTACGCAACAAATTCAATCAGCTAACATTTCTATTTTCCACTTCATGCCAACATTATTTTCACGCAGTGCTACTGGTACTCCATTTCTACCATGTTTAGTTGAAATGGAAGTACTTTTACTTCCCCGAAACACTCAAAAAAACAACCATGATGAAAATTGATCTCCATCCATTTTCTCCTAAAAAAAGAAAGGAGTACTTTTTTTAATACATAAGCTAAAAGGTGTGCTTGTGTGGGGCCAAAAAAGGCAAAATGAAACAAACAGGCAAGAAGGCAGAACAAGGCAAGACGATAAATTCATAGAAAGCATTTTTTTTACAGAGAGTTGTGGCTGTGTGAGTAGCACAAGGACTTTGTTGGATGATGTTAGTGGAAAAACATTTCACATTCACACAAAACTTGGTTTGTTTGGTGGTGAGCAATGCAGGTAAAAAAAATTCCTTCACACAAAAAGTACATAGAAAAAAGAAAGGCAGGCTTGCTTGCTTTTGCACTCAAGTTGAAGTGAATGTTTTTTTAGCTGCTGGATTGGATTTTTCATACATGCATATTACAAAGAGAGGTGCAACGGCCGACAATATAAACAAAAATTATACACAAGACATGTTAACCCTTTACCTCCAAAATAGCCAAACTACCACCTGTGCTTTACTCCTTGTCCTCCTCTTCTCTTTCTGCTTGCTGTTGCTACTGCTACACTCATGTTGATAATGATTCAATGATGTGATCCGGGATTCGGGAGGTAGACTGTGTGAAGTACCTAAAAACACGGTTGATTTATTAGAATGCTGGATTAGAGGTGACAATAAGTGACGTTCGTTGCAAAAGGGGTCGCGCGAAATTTGATACCTCACTTATAATAATAACAAAACAGCCTTTGTGTTATGTAAAATGTAAACACATAATAATTTTATAGACATGTTTCTTTATAAAATTGTGTTTTTAAAGCCAAAAAAATGTGAATACTCTGCTGATAAAATATTGTGCTTGTGTTATAGTTTAAAAAAGAAGTAATTTTAGTTTTTTCTTCGATATGCCAAAAAATAGTTAACATGTAAATCTATCTGCAATATTCTACCATACTAAAATAACCAAAGATTGTTACTAGTTTACTTTGTTTGTTATCTCTGAATTGTTGTTGAGAACAAGCTCTACTTATACGAGATTATGTTGAGAGGAGTTAACTTTGCAGTTTTTAAATGCGGATGATGGATAATTTGTAAACATATCAGCATTTTAAAGAGAATTTTTATATTATGATGTGATGTGTGTGGTGCATTGAATTATTTTGTCAAGAAAGATAAATGACATATTTGACAGAGCAGAATGATAGGACATAGAGTTGATAGTGTAATTTTTAAGAAACTGAGAAAATGACAGGGGACTAATAAGGGTCATCAGTGGTGGTGGTGGTACTTCTGAAGCTTCTATCCATCATCATCATCATCATCAGTGGTTATAGCTATTAGAGGAGAAGGAGGACGGACGCCATACAAAAAGGAACGTCAACTTCACATTAGACAGGAAGGATGAGGCTAAATAAACAGGAACTGTTGAGCTTGGCGTCCCAGCCTGATCACAAATATGAGAAGCAAGGTGTCCTACTAGTTAAGGAAAGGACGGAGGGATTTTTTAGAAGAAATGAAAGTAAGTTGAACATATGCATATCAAATTCGGTATATTTTTTTTGAGGATTTAATGTATTTAATATTTATAAAAACTATTGAGCAGAAAACATTTCCAGTATTCATTCAGTATTTTGTAATCGCGGAAAATTGTTTTTTAAAAGAGGAATAATTATGCTAACAATTGCATGTTTCTAATAGGTTGTTGGAGATCTGAAATGATATTTTATATGATAATAAGTGGGCGCAGAAACCTATGTACTTACTAGAATACAGACAAAATACTGATCCTTGTTTATTCAAAACCCAACCTTTACCTACTTTTTTTTTGAACATGTACAATTTTTGCAAAGAAAATGTGCGAATTTAGTTAAGACTGGATTTTCAAAAACTTTGATTGAAAAGTGTTTACTTCGAATTGCTTTTTGTTGGTTTTGTAAATTATTCGTTGTTAAAATTGCTTTTCGATTGAAATACAAAACGAAAAAGTTTATTTCAGATTCTACTTTTCGTTGTTTTAGACTTTACTTTTAGAAAAGCAAGCAAAATTTTTATAAAGAAACTTGGTAAAAAATTAAGTAGTCGGAGAACACGAAAAGTTTAATCAGTCCGTAATATTGTATGTATATGGCTATTATTCTATTTTATGAGTAGTATCAATATTTTATAATAAGTATGAATATTTAAAATTAATGAGATTTTTTATGACATTCTTATACGTTTACAAGTACGTATATTTATAATGCGAAAAATTTATTACAGTTTTTCAAAGTATATTTAACCGTATATTTTTTTGGTTGGTTGTTTTTAAACTAAACGTAGCTAAACTTTGTATGTAGTTAATCCGTAGCAGTATCTCAGCTCAACTGCAACATTATTTCAGCATGTTTAGTATGTTTTTCGCTGATTTATTGGCGTCATGATGACGTGTGCTCGATTCTTTTTTTTTTGCGTTTATTTTTTTGTTTTATTTTCAAATATATTAATTACTTAATCTAGGCGACAAAACGGGTACACTAAAAAGAAGCAAGCCGTCAACACGAAGGGACTCTTTCAGCTGCGTTGCTCCGAGTGGTCAAGGTAGACCTTTTTCACTTCAACAGTTATATAATTTATAAGGCATCGTAAACTTATAATAAGATAGAAATCTCTTTATCCTCTCACCAAACTAAAAAGTATGTGTATTGCTTTCGGTTGACAAAATTGCAAATTCACTTTAATTAGTAGTTAATTTTTTATTATCACCAATTCTGAAACTAGCTGTTATGGATTCTCTGTGTCTGTAGCATGTAACGTATAATTTAAGTAATTAGTTATTAATCCCATTTGTAGTAAGTCGTTTCGTGTCACTTGATGTATTGTAATTTTTGAGTATTGAACATTTTCGTAGTTTTTTTCTTTCTTTCCAAAGCAAGTCAATTTTTTTCTCCAACTGTGCTGCTTTTGCTTTAGCTTTGTTGGAAGTTGTTTGTGAACGCAAGAATTTGGACACTGCTAATCATAACACCATTTGGAACCGTTCTGTATATCAGTTTGACGGAATCTAGTATGTTTTTGGCAAAGTGATCGATTTAGAATATTTGGAAGCTCTTTAAACCTCACTTGATTGACTATTCCTACACACGACACGCAATGTAGAAAAGGTTGATGAAAGTTGCTGACTGATTGTGAGTGTAAGCAGTAAAATTGTTGGTGAAACATGTTCTATTTTCTCTGCCAATATGGGCTTCGGGTAGCTACCATCATTCTTATTCTTAAATAATGTTTTGTTACATTGTTACCTCTTTATTTCCCTCTGGTTACAGTTTTTAAACAAAATAACAAAAAATACATACATGACACATAAAGCACACCTTTTAAACTTTTATGTAAAAATTCAAATGGTGGTTATTTTGTTTAGTATGTCTTTTGTGCAGCTCTAAAATGTTATATTTTCTTGTGTCACTTTAGTGGAGGCGGAGCGATGGTTTCGACTGTGTGGAAATCTCCTTTTCTATCTCAAAACATCAGATCACTGGTCCGAACCTGTTGGGGTCATTATACTTGAGAATTATTTCATAACAACGGATGGCAAGTCAGACGGGTCTTCAGGATCAGACTCCATGTCTCCATACTTTCGATTTCATATATGTAAGATGAATATTTTTAAACAGACAGAGAAATAAATGTTTTCTTTTATGCGTAGATATAAATCACATAATTTTTTCCCTCAACAGCATTCCATTCAGGCGGTGGAGGCTACAATCTGGCAGCGTTTAGTGAAGCAGACCGGGCTTCTTGGATTGCTGCATTGAGTAACGCGTCATTCGCAAACATTAAATCCAAGGTAGAGCGTTTGAAAAATGAAATAAGCCATAAAATAGCGCAACAGTCGGCACTAACCGCGTATAAGGCATCCTCAACGCAGCAATTAAAAGCCGCAGGTTATGTGAAAGGTAAATGCACAGTTAAGCTAATATCAGATGACATTTTGATGTGGAAGTGTTGTAATCCATTTACTCACTACTGTGTGGTTCAGACGTATCGGAGACACCGCTGTGTGAAATATCTTTGTCTTGTGACAACTTGCTCTGTGATAGTCATGGAAGGGCGCCCACCGCAAAGGTCGTAATTCATACTCGGAATTCTTCTGCTGGTCAGTGGTTTAAATATGCGTGTACAGAAATGGCTGAGGTAATTAAAAAATCTTGTTTGAATCTTTCATTTTTAATAAAAATCACATGCGTATAATGCAATTGTAATTAATATTCATATATAAATGTGGTTAACGTTATAGCGAAGCAGTAACCCTGTCTTCCTTGCAACCGTTACATTCCGTGCGAGTGATGGCATTAGCGAATGTTCTGAAGCTCGTTTCACTGTATACGATGTTCGTGAAAGATTAACAAGCACAGCGCTGGTGATAGGACAGTTGTCATGTGTGATTGGGTCACTGAAGGCTATCGATCGCGTCAGGCTTCCAATACGCAGTCCCGAAAATTCCACAAGACACGTGGGCTTCCTCACAATAGTTGTTTGGAATCTTAAACGGGAGGAGCGATCCAGCACAGAATCCACTCCATGTCGATTGAATCCTTATGAAAATCAAAATTCGCAGACGTCGTCTTTGACATTTTCTCATCGTCGAACACAATCACTACCTCCTCGATTGTACTGCAAGTTAAAAGTACCTTTGCAAAGCAACTTTGGCTTGATGTTCAGTCACCCATTCCTTCAGTCGTATCGTTTTCACTCTGGACTTGGAGGGGATATTTACGTACATGAAATAATGGCAGAGTCAAAGCTAACGTACCTTTTTCCGCAACAACTGCTGTAAGTAAAATATGTGTAGTAATAATATAATTTTAAAATTAGCATGCATTTTAACCAATTGGACGTGTTTTAATTTGAAAAGGTCCGTATGGATAGCGGAAGAAAAGGAACTGCTTCAAGAAATGATTGGGTTAGGGGATTTACGTGAACCATGGCACTCAGTTCGTTCTGAAATGATACACCGTCACTTGTGGCTCATTAATTTGTACACACAAGCACGAGTTGCTTTAGCGACGCACAAAGGATCATGTAATTTTAAACCTAGCTCAACAAAAGCAGATCCGAGTTATGAGTTTGTTCCCCTGAATTTACATTTGCAACGAATGTGGGTTCAGAATGAAAGTTTACATAAGAGTGGTTTCCATGACACGATGACGGTTGGTGCCTTCACGGCTTACGCACAAGGATATGATCTCGGTGGCCTAGTGAAGTAAGTACTCATTTAAACTGTTCAGAAATTTTACTAGACATACTTAAAGTAGCTATAATTGTGTATTATATTAATTTTTTAAACCAGAATGCTTCAAAGGTTCAAGACTGAAGTTGTATCGTTGTCAGACAGAAGTACCAAGAGAGGAATCCCAAGCCCTAATTACATAAGTAATAAGGTTACTCTTACGTACGATTCGGTGCAAGGAATTAAGCGACTACGAAGAGAGATCGTTGAACGAATGCAAGTGATCATGAAGTTAGCCAAGGAGCGAAAGACATATGGAATGCCCAAATACGTGGAAGAAATTTATCAAAGGGTGAGTTTGAATTTGGTTGTATAAAAGTTAGGTTTACATTTGATTACCAGTGCTCCTTTGGGGTAACACTTGTTTTAGAACTTCGGAAGTACAAATTTTGTTTTATAATTGCAGTGCCAACTTCTTTTAAGCGTATGTGATCACTCGCTTATTGAGGAAGCTTTCGACTTCCTTGAACACAACAAAGTCACTCTTCCAACATCACAGGCGTACGAATATGACTGTGTAGACAGCGAAGAAATTCAAGACCTTCAGCAAATTCCAAGTAACGTGGATGAAGGAATCGAGACTCCAAACTCACCGTACCGTTTTGTGGTTGACGTTACGGATACATCATCTTCTGTAGAAATTACCAAAAAGTCGCAAGATAAAACACCTGACTCGGGGCTTGGAATTGAGGAAATAGTAAAATCGTTTCTGGATTCCCCTTCATCAAATTACTATCGACCAACAGAGGAACCTGAGCCTTGGGATCTTACCCAACTGAACATAGAAGCAAGTATGATTAGTTTAAACAGTAAGGTGCTAATGTTGTGTGGAACGGGAGCTGACATTCAGCACAGGTCTCTCCGACGAAATCATAATCTTCAAAATACGCAGCAGATAGGTAGAGGCTTGGTTGATGCAAAGTCAGCAACAGACTTAGCATATCATAGCTTGGAGTTGAATGAACATGGAGGAACGTATCATCATCATCAATCAAGTGGAGCTACTAAAGGCCCTGAAATTGTTCACACTAGAGCTGCATCAATGCCTGTGGAGAATAACAATAGGAAATCATCAAATCTAATGTGTCCCACAGCGGAATCACTAATTCTCACCGACTGGAGTGATGAATTGAGGTCAAGTGTTAAGAAATTAAGACTTGCAACGGATGGCCTTTTGAAGACCTGTCGATTAGCTCATAGTATCTATAGGCTTCAAGAGCCAACCGAAAAATCTAAACTGGCGTTGGCACTGAAATACAGACGAGATGTCTGCTTTTCGCATGCGGTTAGTTAAGTTATATGCTATTTATTGGTAAATTGAAAAATCTTTGCGTAGAATATTTGTTCGAAATCGATCTTTGTTTTTGTTTGTTGTAGCTCACCAGTCTTGTAACAGGCCTCATGGGCCGGCTATGGTGCCGAAAACCTGATCCGACATTCCTCTACGTTTTAACGAAGCTAGGTCCTCTGGTGTCTTTTCACTCATTTTTGACTTATTATTCTCATGAAGCAGAAATGTTCAATGACATGATTGTAGCAGTTGAGGATTTACGAACTGTTGAATTTGTAATGTTGATGGGTGGTGGAGACGAGGGCTGTCCTCCACTTCCCAAGGTGCATGGCTCAAGGTCAGCCCTCAAGGTGATTCTTCCAGTTCCTGAAGCCGTTTTCTCCATGCTTGCTCTGGATAAGAATTGGAGCACTAGCTTTGTTGTAACTCCAGTTTTCTTCAACATTGGAATCAATGAACAAGCAACAATAGCAGAAAGGCTGGGTAGTTTGGTGGAAGCACAAGAACGTTCTAATCTCGATAATTTCGCTAGATTAAATGAATATTATCGCCGGTTTTGTAAACAAATGTTTCCCGCAAAATATTCATCTAAGCGTAAGTAGTCCAATCGGTACATATTTCCCTCTTTCGATTTTCATTTCAAATTTGAATTCTCATATATTTATATTTTTTGCCAAATAGGTGGTCAAGATGAAAGTCAGAATTTGGATAAATTACTTGATCGTATGCATGCAGAACTACTCTCGAAGAAAAAGAAGAATGTTTCAGTAATCCACTTATCATCTCAAATCTGCCGTGCTTTAATGGGTAATAATAAAAATTGGTACTACACAATCTTCGAGCATTTCGGAAACAATTGTATACAAACTATCGTTTTTTTACTTCAGGGCTGCGCTACACAAGTTGCAAGAGTGGAAAAGACCGAACTTCCATGTCAGTGACATTGGAACAAATCCATATTTTATCCGAAGATTATGACCTGGCAGAACATGAATTTCAATCAGCGCTGGACGCTATGAGAAGGTACGTGGAAAATTTAATTGCTTTTATTGTACTTCCACACATTTTACAATGTAATGCAATATAACGATTTCTTTTTTTTTTCAGCGAGGGATGTCGTAGAGAGAACACTTTAAAAAATATCGGACAACGAAAGTATGCATTTAACCATTTGCAGGTTTTATCGTTACCAAAGAGGTACAGGCCACCTGCTGGAACCTTTGGTAATGTACAGACATAAAATAAGATCAGATTAGTCCCAGTTCGGCTATTTGTCTGATTTAGATCATCAAGGTGCAAGATCAGAAGTGATTGTGTTGTATTATTACCATTATCATTAATTGAGACTAATTTGTAGAAAGACATATATCGTAGTATTAGTTGAATTTTAGTTAGTATAAGTTAAATTATTTAGGTTGAAAAATTCAAGCCGTATTATTACCTGTTTGTAACGAAACATTGATCATTCATTATATGAATTATTTAATCATTCCTACTTTTAAACTCAGAAGTAATACCTCGATCAACATATTCCCAGGGGAATGTGTTATATTTATGTCGCAGGAAAAGTATGTATGTACTTTGATGTTGATTTCTAATTTTAAAATGATGACTAGTCACAGACAAACGAAATACCAAACAAATAGTATTTTGGTGCATAATAATTTACAAGACATTGAAAATATAATTTTAAGTAGAAATACTAACTTTGAATCCCTGCAACTATTTCCTCAGAAAGGAAACAATTATGTGCACACCACACATCCTTCAAAGAATGGCTATATAACAAGTTGCACATTTTAATGAGAACTTTAACGAACAATTTTAACAGAGTGCTAAAAAATTCCACATAATATCGTTATTTACCACGAGTCAACATTTTAAGAGATACAGTAATTTTTACTTTGTTTGTCAGTGTTTCCTTTATTAAACCGAACGTTTAATTTTTAAAAATGAAGTATTATGAGTGCTATATGTTTTAACAACTTATTTTTAAATATTTAACCAGTATTTCTTAGGTTTTATATTAGATTAGATGTTAGACTGGTTTACGAGTTTACCAAGTTGCAACTACCTCACTGTTTTAAATCACGATTAAAGTATTTATTTTCCTATTTATTCTACTTGTTGGTGTGGATTTTACCAATTTTGTTAATATCTATTTGTTTTTTTGTGTTTATTTATTACTTTTGTTTAATAATAGAAATAGTGTTTGATGCACTCCTTTTGCATGATCGTAAAATTTTGTACCAGACAGACATGTTTGTCATCGATCAAAG
Organism: Entomobrya multifasciata; assembly: GCA_034693345.1. Classification (NCBI taxonomy): domain Eukaryota; kingdom Metazoa; phylum Arthropoda; class Collembola; order Entomobryomorpha; family Entomobryidae; genus Entomobrya; species Entomobrya multifasciata. The sequence continues at coordinate 20,136 of JAQFXM010000195.1, forward strand.
AGACTTCAATTTTTAAATGCTTTTTAAATCCGGAATTTTAACTTTTTAATTCCAATTTATAATGTCACAGTAAGTATTTCGGAACTGCAAATGAAGTTCTTTACAAAAGGGCTCTAGTCAGCATTGCTAAAAATATAATTATTATTAAATAGTATTGAATTGAAAACAATTGTAAGAGACGCACACTATATATTTATTACAATAATACTTGATACTTTCTAGAGTTTAATGATGATTGTATAATAATTATTTAAAAGGCATATAGTGTGGTGTTGTTACTAAAATATGCAATTGCCCTAAATCCAACAACATAATCAAAGTGTTTTAAGTTGATATAAAAAACCTTTAATAATAATGTATTCTGCCATGTTATCCCGAAAAAGCTAGAAAAATGCAATAATAATGATAATTATTATGTATTATAATTATGACGATGATTTGTAAAAGAATGGCTAACGATCTTTTCACCATTCACACACGTCATTATTGTCATCATCATAAATCACCTTCCTTTCAGAATCTGTCAGAGTGCTACACATTTCACCTTCGTACTCAACATGCAACATAATATACGTAATATTTCAAGTCTTGAATAATTATAATAATGCAACATTGATGATATTAAAAATATCAAATATGAAATATATATGTCACGTCAGTTAATATTCCTAATAATTTCTTCCATAAAAAACAAACCAATGGTACAATTTTAAAGTTGAATAAAAAATCTGACACAATTAAAAATATGGGGTTTTTACTTTCATGTCAAACAATTATTTATGAAATTAGTTATCATAAATCATAATCATTCTATAAACAGCATCCATATTGGCAAATCAAATCTTCAGTACATTTGTATTTTTTCGGCATTTTTTTTGTTTATCGTGTGCACATGTCATACTTATCACTATTGATTACGATCACCGTTCTGAACTCTGAACAAAGGATGAAGGAATCACAAAAATAGGCATAACAGTTAGGCACACTTACTTATAGACTTCAATACATTACATCGTTCATCTGCCCCGAGTTATACCTTACCTACAGCCTACACCTCATTTTCAAAATGCGATCAACGATTACAATGGAACTTTAAACAATGCAGAGATGTGCATTCTTGTTTCTGCGTTTTTATGCTAATTTTATCAAGTTTATCTTCTTTACACGTTTTGCATAATATGTAATATGCATATTATTTTAGCTCTTCTGCAATTTTTTTGTAGTTTTATCTATCGACGAGCAGAACCAGTGGAAACAAGCTTAACACAATCCTTGTCGACCCACCTACTTTGTACTTATGTTTAGTTACTACACAGTAAAAAATAGGTTGCAGGATCCTTATCCTTACTGACATGGGGGATTGGCTGCCCAGGGATAATCGGGGCATGGAAACTTTGTCTAGTGACGGATATTGAGTACTTTACGGATGCGGATATTTTATGTGCTAATTTTCATTTTGTTCAACAAGTGAAGTTTGCCATACAGTGAGTCAGACATAATAATCAAAATATACTTTTCTTAAAATGTCTATGATAGCCCAATTTTAAAATTTACACCTTGTTTTAGACTGCCATATGTATAGTAGCCCTTTAACTACGTGGTAACTTTATCCAACTATAAACCCTATTTTACAATTTCATGGTGAAAGTTCACGGAAGAACTTCATGCACGATATTGGTAATCTTTTAAATCTGTTCTGTTTTAATTGCACATGTGTTTACCTTTAAACCCTCCATTTGGATTGAAATTAATTCCTTATAATTTTGAATTGTACATCTTCTACTTTCTACAATCATATAATTTTCAAAGTATTCAAAGTATCTCTAAAAACAAAGTATTAAAAAAACTAAATGTACATCTAGCTGGCATTTGCGCATCTCATCTCATCTCATGTAATATATTTTGTATCAAGAAGCATAATAAATCATAATGTTCAAAAAATGGTTTATTTTCCAAAAAAGGGATCGGACGGAGGATCCAAATTGCATGTTAATCAGGACAGGAGTACTAACATTGGACATACTAAAACACGAAAAAATGTATAAGTGATGATAAGAGGGTGTAATGTAATATTATAGAAACTACATTTCTAGACCCGTAGTATCTAAACTAACCATTTTAATCGTAGTAGTAATTGATTTTTGAGTCAAGTCAGTCAAGTGTATAAATGGGTATCAATATCAAAGACCAAAGAAAGAACCTCTACTTGATAATTTTTAGTTGTTAGTTCAGTTTGAGTCACAGTTACAGTAAATGTAAACTTTGAATTTGAATAGAAGGCGCGGGAGTGATGATAACAGAAAAAACGCAAATTCCTCTCCGCCAGCCAAGCCACCAGCGTAGTCGCGTCGCATTCCATTCCCACTATATGCAGATTAGGTAGACAATAGCGATCGAACGATCGAATTTTCGGGACTGCGCATGCATGCTAGCATTATTGGTAAAAATACGAAGCCGGCAGAGGAAAAAAAATACGGAGAAGTTGTTGGACTTGCACGCAAAAGCTCCTGCTCGATGCTACTTCAGCTTCAGCTTCCTTCATCCAATCCTTGTGCGGTGTGTGTGGTCCGTGGAAATAGTAAAAGCACTCTTTTGTCTATTCGTTTGACCGGTTTACTTTTTCGTTCGATAATTGATTGTGTTATTGCGGAATCTCACTCAACTCAAGAATTTCAGTTTATCAAACGTTTTGCCAAGACAAAAATTGGTGATTGCGAAATTTTTGCACATTTTTAGTAACTAGTTGTAGTCTGAAAAGTTTCTGATGGAGTATGGTTTACTGACGGTGTTGATTTTCCATTAAGTCTTTCCAATTAGGTCAGTCTTAATTTCGAGTTTGCTTTTTGATAATTAACATGTAAAGCTGACCATGGTGTAGTTGAGGAAATTATATTCTGGAAGATTTTATGGTTAGTTGAAGACATAGCTTCGTTGCAGGTAAGGGGGTTTTGAACTTTAGAAATATAAATGTATGCAGTATTTAGAAGTTATCAAAAGTTATGAAGTTTGTTTTAGTTCATTTACCTTGGCGTAAAGTTCTAACACTCTTAATAATCTCAATTAATGATGCTAATTATAGTACGTGTTACTGTTTTACCTTCACAGTTTTCTGGTGTGAAAGACTAACGATTCAACAGGCGTAATCATGATGGATTCCACAGAAATCCAAGCGCCGAGAGGCTTAGGACGTGGCAGGGGTCGAGGACGTAATGCATCAGTTTTACTGTCCAAAGAGGAGAGTCAGGTACAAAAACTAAGGATCAAGGGTGGGAGTTCATCAATAGAAGGGAATAAAGAAAACCAAGAACTTCGAGAGTTCATCTTCGAACCTGCCAGTGATAAGAAGAATAAGGAACAGTTTTGGGTCGAAAATCAGATGCTATCTCTGACTGCAATTCCCCATACAAGTAACGAAGTATTGGAAGATGCAGACGTTCAACTGTATAATGAACAGATATTTGGCGATAATGAAGATGATCAGCTTCCCATTACTAAGCCAGAGCTTCCTTCAAAAATTGTTCAACTTTCACCAGGGCGTCACTATGTTCATTCAACTGGGCTTGTTCATCTGCCCAAAGATGTGGAGCTTAATACACGTTTGTTGTACGTAGACGAGCAGGATGTCCTGTACATGCGATGTTATGATGAGGATGAACCCGAAGATGTATGTTTAATGCTATTTTATATTTTATTCATTAATGATGTAGTTAAATGAAGCATTTTCAGTTGCTTAGCTTACACTAATAATTGAATGTTGTATTTTTACAGAAGAAAGTTCTTGGAACTATGCAAAAGCTTCAATCTGCCATGGATTCATACTACTCCAGGCTTTTTAACCAAGGGCAAACTTTTATTGGGAAGGATGACTGGATCCCTGACATTAACGAGGTGGTCGTTGTCAGAATTAAACGGTTAGCTAGTCGAGACCATGAAAGATGCGGATTTGTCACTACAACAGATTACCACCGGGCAATTGTCCGGGAGTTGCTTAAAGATGGTCTTACCGTGGAGCTTATTGATGACTATGGCATTGGCGGTGTTGGATTTGGAGATATTTACATGATCTTACCGAAGTTCACTGCGCTTCCACCTCAGGTATGTTAGAATACTATTTTATGTCAACGCGTGATAACAATGTGTATGGGGAAAGGGTACTTAAGATTCTTCGTTTATTTGATATTTGAAGATGTTTCATTGTGAGCTTGAGGAAATGGGTCTCGTGAGTCAGCGATACCTGATCCGCACAATTCTGAAAGACTGTCCTATCGATGACATCTGGTCGGATTGTCTTTTGAATTATGTTGGGACTACGTGGCTGGGGAATAGATCAGATGCGGGCCGGCCCCTTGTTGACGTCAAGATCCAGTTGAGGTCCTCAATGCGGTTAGATAGATTCATCACTTTGAAAGGGCACGTTTTCCAGAATTTGCAGTACGCGTTAACACCATTTGCCCATTTGGTATGTGTAGAGATCTCTTTAGCCTATAACATGTAGTATATGTATGGTATGATGCGCTAAACAGTCATCTTTTGAAATTAATTGTATAATTAAGATGCCAAAATTTGCCTTTTTCAGGTTGAAAATGGAAAGTGTAAAGTGTTGGACTGTAACGAGCAAGGATTTATGTGGGTGACCTTTCAAGATGACAACTTATTAGCTGGACGGATGCGGAACACTTTGGATCTCCTTTTGGACGCTTACATTGACATGGCTTCTTGGAGCAATCTGACTGTACAAAAGATCTGTCCGGAGGATGATCCAGAACGCCGTGAAAAGAACTTGCGAAAGATGTACGTTACCTACCTGCCTGATACTAATGGGAAACTCTTCAGAGTCAAAATAAAAAGTTTCAATCCGAATACACAAAGGGTAATAACTGTATATATGCTGTTGGTCATTTTCTACAATTATAGTAGCATATTTTAATGAAAATTTTAATTCATGTTATCGACTAGGTAAGAGTTTATTGTATCGATGACCACATTGAATACGAAGTCAACGCCCGTACCATGTTACCCTTACATTCCCTGTATCCAGACTTGGCTCAGATTGCCCCATTGGTATGATAGTAACTTCTTTGACACTCGAAAATTAAGCTTCGAATAGTAAATCGTACAGTAATCATTTTTCTTGGTTTCCAGGTGTTTAAAGTTCATCTTCATGCACTTAAATCGCTTCAGAAAGATGCCACAGAAGTCAGAACTACTATGCAAGGGAGTGTTGAACTAAAGGTTTGTCCAGAGTACTTGTTACTTATACATTTCTTTGTCTTCAAAAAGCTTGAGTAATCTGTTGTCCTTGTTATTTATATCTTTTTTTGTTTATAGTTAGTACATGAGTGGCCTAAAAACGTGTTTCCACCTGAAGTTTACATCAAGGTCAAGGACGAAAAGCCAACTGTGGAAGAGAAACAGACAGCAGACAAGGCTTATGTGGAGAAAACAGTTTTGGCTGGCTGTTGTAAGCGGTTCGTCAACTTAAAGTTGGCGACTATGCTCAACAATGTGGAAATGGCTTTGCTAAATAGGAAGATAGAAAGTATGGCCAGTAACGTGAAGGAAGAGAAGGTGGAACGGAATACGTCCTTGAACTATTTTGAAGAAGAAAAAAAGTTAAAAGCAATGGAGAGGTTGGGAAGTCAGACTTTCATGGGTGAAAACTATGCGTTTTTGTGGGATGGTTTCTACGTACAATGTGGAAACAGTGGTGCATCGAGCGTCAGTAGTGACAGCGACAAGACTGAAATTACCGTCAGAAGTGTCAATAGTGGCAAAAAATCCAAGATGGCCGATGTTGGTAAGGATACAACACAGTAAATAAGAAAATATCTAACAATTATGGAGGTTTGATTAAATTGTACTCCTATTTCGTAGATTAGATTTTAATTTAGCTTTCTAGGATAGATTTTGTTTTGTTGATGTTTGTAAGCTACAAGTTCATTTGTAGCCTAGAAAACAATGGTGTTGCTATTTGCTTAGATTAATATTTTATTGTTATTGTTGACGTAGACAATATGATTATAGACTCACGTTGACAATCAAAGTTGGTAGTGATACTACCTGTAAGTATTTAAAAATAATAATTATAACAAGTATCCAATCAATGATTGAACTTAATCATTTGACTTTAATTGATTTGTGTTGGGTATTTTTCATGTAGTTTATAAGTTTATATGATTTTGACATAATGTTATGTTATTTTTCAAATTATGATTTGAAATATGGACGAAATTAACTTTACAAATTTTTGACTTCTTTGTTCAAAACTATTTACCTGTGACTATCTGATGACGTAGTTACCACATTGTCGTAATGACTCAATATTACTAATGAGTGTAACTAAAAATTAATTGTTGCTAAACATGTAACTAATAAAATGATTTAAAATTGAATAAATCGTCTTGTCGTAAAAAACGAATATTATGTATAAAAAATAACGAATATTTATTTAGTTATCCTTTCATCTTTCATTCAACAAATCATTTAACTTTGCCTTTGTATACTTACACTTGAAACTTTCAGCTCAACGTTTTTAGTAAATACTACACATCAACATAAAACTAAACATTACAGAGAGACGTTACATTCTGTGTCACAATTTAGTTCATCAAAATACTGTTTGACAACGTTATGTTACTGGTCTATCAAAAGCAGCAAACATTTTTACTAACTCAACTTTTATTTCTGAAACAATGTTTAAACCATTTATTTTATCATTATAATCATGGCTCTTTTACAAATAAAAACAAATACATTTTTTCGTAATCGGTCGTCATGTTGGATATTTTACGGAAGGTTTATTTGTGGATGGAGCACATACAATTATCTCACTGCACTGGAATGATTTCGTGATAATCCATGGAAATTTTGGAGTGTGTTCACAATGTGCCTGTACGGTGCAGGGGATACCTTGTTTAGATACCACCACAGAGGAAAGACCATTATTCCTAAAAATGTGCCTTCATAAGTCGATTGTGATTGATGTTCAGCCATGTTTTGTTCTTTATCAGGTGGTAGGCCAGATTTATTATAAGGTGGGAGGAAATTGGAACGGTCTTCCCCTGGAAATAAGATTAAACAAGAAAGTGTTTTACAACCTTAGTGAGCTATATACAACAATGCAATGCTATGATATAAATGAAATTAATGAAATAACTTTTACCTCTATGTCACTTCCGCTCATTCCTACATTTTCAGTTTGCACGGCAATCTAAGCAACTTGAATACATTTTACATATACGCTCTAAACAACTTGTTAATCACTTTTTTTGGGAGCCATTTAAAACTGAACATTTACAACAAAACGGAAAAACAAGTGTGCAAGTTTAGTGTAGGTTATCATGAATGGTTCTTTGATTGTTCACTGGTAGGAGCCGCATACACCGAAGAGCCCATGGACCCCTTCCTTTTAGTAAAATCCCGAATTTTCTGCTTAGCCTTTTCTTTGATTGACGCCGGATTATCAACAGCGCTCCCCCCATCAGCGCCAGCGCCACCGGATGTAGATAAGCTGACATTTTCCTCCTTGCTATTTTTCACAGAAGCGTACAATCTTCTAAGCACGTCATTGAATCCCATAGCTGCCTGAGTACAATTAATTTTAAATCTGCTCATTCCATAGCTTTCAATAGCCCTCCGGAATCCATAAAGATTTGACTCAATCCATGCCTCCCGACTGGCCACAGTTTGGTTCTGGGGATTTTCCGGATCTGGAGTATACACGACTTTCTCCACAACCAACATTATCTTTGTGTATCCCACGTTTCTGGTGTAGGTTGTAATTGTCTTTGTTTCGGGATCCACGTATGATTCCTCAACAATTGTCGTTTCCCCAGACTTGACAAACCTTTCCCCCCATTTGGGCAGTCGATTGGTTTTGGTGAAGAGGCGTCTGGAGTATAAAAGGTTGCCTCGAATTTCCCGGAATAAAGTGTCTTCAGATAAGACATGGCTACTGTATGGATTTGGATATCTTAGCCAAAATGCTTTGGCTAAGTGGTCCCAAGAATAATTAAAAATTGAGGATGACTCGTAAAACTTTCCCATTTTTCTTGCCAAACTGTTAACTTCTTTGCCTGTCAGATTTGGGAATCTTGAAAAAAAAATCCACTTGGTTTTTAATTGGAATTTATTAGGTAGAAAATAAAATTAAAGTTGGGCTACTTTCTCTGAAATCCATTTCACTGGAGAAGAAGAACAAAACAAAAAAGAGCCAGAGAAAAACCCAGAATAATGGTGCAATTGCGATATAAGCAGGTGATCTTGAGATATGCGGAAGTCAAGTGCAAGTGGAATATGGGTTGAGTTGATGCGGCCAATATATTTGCTCAATGGCACCATATGCTGGTACATATTTTGCAAACTTTCTATTTGAATTGTTACGTAAAAGCTATAAAATAAAATAGACGCGTTTGACAATGACAACCAAAAAAACATGTTTAAACCTTGTACCATTTAGCCAATCAACCAATGATCCATTTAAAATCAAGAAGACCCGATGAAATGTCACGTATTGTAAATGTATTTAATGATATTTTTGCACAAAAATTATTGTTCACTATAACAGTAATGTTGACAGTTTAACATATAATTTTTAATCCCAAAAAATAAATGTATAGATTAACAAGGAAAAAATTAACAGGGCGCTGCCGTAGTTTTTTTAAACTTAATAAATCATTAAACCGTTTAACTTGTAACGTAACTTAGGTCGTACACACATCAAGGGTTTCAATAAGGTATACATATTTTATATTTTGGTTTTATTTTATCTTGTGCCAAATAGTAACAGAGATTCTGTAAAAGTTGAAGAAAGACGTATACTGAAAAAAAAGTTAAAAAATACAAAAAATCTTAAGTAATATTACGAAACCCCCAAAAAAACATTTCCTTCCGATAGTTGTTGATCGATAATAGTATGTATGTATGTATAATATTCAATAAATTTCCCATGTTTTTAAACTTGCCATCTTAATAAACTATTTTACATTTTTCTTGTAATAATATAAATCATCCCAGTCTTCCTTGCTTGCAATTATAAATAAGAGTAGCACGTCACGTCAATTCGCTGTTTCACAAGCATCAATCCAGTCATTATACACATCGATGGGCTCCGACAGATAGTTAATTTGGGTTTGAAAACACTCCATACAAACGCGGCAGGTTATACGTCCAGTATTCCTAGTTTTGTCCCTGGAAAATGACAAATAAACAGAAAATGTAGATTAAAACATTAAAATTACACTCACAACCTTCAAAGTAAATAGTAATCAAGTAACTAATTAAACTTTAAACTATAATCAATAGTTTTTTAAAAATAATTGTTCTATCCATCTTACATTTTCACATCACAACTCCTTTCGTGATTACAAAATGGGCAGTTAAACTGGGTCTCCAGGGGCTCAATAGCTTTCACTTTTGGTGGTGGCTTCCTCTTACTCTTCTTCTTACCCATTTTACTCTAATTTACCCGGCCGGGTGGATTATAATAACAAAGTATTTAACTTTATTTGATATATCACCCTTTCAACTGTTTTCCCCTTTAAAATATGCCAAATTTATCCTTAAAACTGTAAAAAGTTTAGTGATAAACGCAGTTTAATGATAACTGCGATGCAACACAACAACTGCTGCCAATTTTAAATTTATTAATAGCAAAAAAACACACGCTTAATGATTTATGTAGATGAGAAGAAGGATTTGCTGGATTTTGGTGTGTATGGTAGAGTGAGGTTAGGTTTCTAAAACACGAAAAGAATGAATCGATGTGTTATGTTGGTCTTGTTTACTATTTTGAGTGAGCTATCTTTTTTAGCATAAAGAAGATCATAATGAACAGCAGCAGAAAAAGCAACCGAGCGAGCGACGCACGATGGACAGGAAGACTTGAAGACAAACTTTTAGCATACATAGTAGATGTAGAGTACAATGTATATAATTTCAGGTAGCTAAGTAGCTATGTTATGTTGTAGGATAAAAAAAATAGCAAAAAAAGAGAGAACGCTGTGTGGCTCCGGCTATGGTGAAGCCAAGTATCTTAACATTTTGTTGTACGGACGGAGAGACAGACAGATCGGAAAATGTATAAAAAATATAAAGATTACCCTTCTATTCAACTTATAAAAGTACTTTTCAACATTTTCTGTCGTATGAAAGTGAATGGACCATGGATGGCCTACCACCGTATCAATATCAATGTGAACTACTTGTGATATCCAGAGAACACGAGAAAAATATACTTTGGAGTTTGGACATGAAGCAAGTTAACATTTGAACATGTATGATATGATATGATGTGTGATGTATAATGTATACTGTACACATACACAGCTTTTACGAATGTAAGGCAAGTGGTTAGAGTAGAGTTATCCTTTGTCTCTTTTTACTACATTTTTTGTCTTCTGACAAACAAGCATGATGATGGCTTTTAGTTGCATGAGTTTTGAAAATAAATGACGATTAGAGTTATTGCAGCAGTATAAAGATGAAGATAATAATATGAAGATGTAACTGAACATTAGCAACAACTGTAATTTTTAAATACTGACTAATATTAGTTAATTGTGTTTAATATATTTAAATTAGAATATAAAGTAAAATTGTGATGTAAATAAAATTGAAATATTTGCATTTTAGGTTCATCTATTCCGAAAATTTATGTTGTCAGCAGGCGCATTGCACATGAGTGTAAACAATGCTAAAAAAATTAAACCACTAACAAGCTTTAGAATTGTTTGAAAACTTGAACAACCAATTGTAATTACTTTGTATGAATCTTTGTCGCTTATTCATAAATATATGAAGGTCAGTGCCGAAAAAACGAAACTTCAGTAATAGATATGAAATGTTGCACATAAAATGTTGTTTTCAGCAAAAAATTGTATTAAGGTCAATAATTATCGGGAGACTGTATTGTACATTCTTTTTTATTGTTGCTTTGGAGATCAATGATCAATCCCTATTGTTGGTGATACTGAATAATAGGTTTACTTTGTTGACGGCTGGTTTATACTCAATTGTTGATTGTGATTTCAAGAAGAATTAGTAATTCACCTTTATACTATTCTTATAATGGCCGTTCTAATTTTTACTCTGATTGTAACAAAAGATGAATAAACTGAATAATTAGAACGATTGGATTAATAATGTAAAGTTGGAAAATAAATTCGTGGGATAAATCCGAAATTACAGTGAAGTATAAATCTGGCATAAAAAATGTCAACAAGTAAAACAGAAACAGACCACATCGGTCATCCCATAAAAAACAACAAAGATCAGGTAAGGTCGTCTTGGTCACTCTGTTCAAATTGCTTTACATTCTATTCAGTGGGAAGTTCAAGTTGCGTATGAACTCATGGAAACCCATAAGCAGCAGTGGTGGTGGTAGTGGTGATCGTCATATTCGTCATACCGAGAGAGCGTTTCATTTTTCAAAGACAAGTCAGCAGTTAGTTCCTGCCGAATTTTTCCTGCGTCCGTTGTCTTACCAAACTTGTTATCCGAAATTAGTGAAAAACCTTTAATTAAGTCTTAAATTGTCAATTATAATTTAGTTTTGAGTTTTATCATCATTTTATAAATATATTATATCATTATGATTGTTGTAGCGGTATTATTTGTGTATTTGCTTTTGGTCCAGCTAATCTTGTTTTATCGTATCATTGAGGACTAATCAGAGTAAGTGATTAACTTAATTGCGTTATAGTTTAATTACGTCAGCAGCAGAGTTTTATCATGTTATATTTTATGTGCTGGAGACTGGAGAAAGCTAATTTTTACAAAATAGTTTAAATTGAAATGATACTGTGTTTTGTACAGAATGTGGTGTAGTTAATTTTGAAATCCTATTAGTTGATAGTGTAATTTATGGGAACTAATTATAAAATGATTTCTTTTTGTGTAGGTTGTCAATAAATCATCTGGAGCTGTGGTTGGGGTCACAATGGACCCGAACCGAAAACCGTGTCCTTTAAGTAAGAAGAAGGGCAAGGCGCCTCCGCCACCTGTTCGGCCGGCAGATGAAGTGCGGATTGATCAAGCTCTTCAAAAATATTACAATAAGGAGCTTTTTTCCTTACCTCCGGAGCGTCCTGTGCCTGATAATGAGTTTATGCTTGAAGGGCTAAGACAATTGGAAGAAAGGGAACTGAAAGTTATGAATCAAACGACTGAGGAGTCGGGGGAACTGACTGATGAGCTTGAACCTGGGGAGGTACCTCCGGAATGCATTCCAGAAGACCTGCGTCGTCAAATGGAAGGTAAATTTGTAGTATTTACATTTCATTTTAAACAGTTTATCAACTGTGAGAATATGCCAACTAACGAGGAAATTACCAGGGTACTAAATCGGCTAGAGTCTTCAAAAATTGTGAAAATTATAGAATTTGGTGGTGATTACGAATATAATTATCAAATTCCCGAATGGATCCATTTGAATTGATGGGTAAAGAGTTAATGCAACGCATTTGTAATGGGCCGCCTTAAGGTGCTCGATTTACCTGCATAACGTGTTTAACTCTTTCCCCATTAATTCAAATGGCCTCATTTGGCATTTTGTTTATTATGTTGGTAATCAGCGTACCAAAATCTATATTTTTCACAATTTTTCAAGGATCTAGCTGATTTAGTACCCTAGGCATTTCCTCGTAAGTTATAGTTGAATGAGTAGTATATTATGTGCTTGTAATTGATTCTAACAGTTGAGCGAGCGAGAGCAAGAATGGAAAAATTTGATCCATACCGAGAAAGAGAGAGAAAGTTCCAGAGGCTCCAGTCATTTGGTTATCCCCCACAAAACAAGACATTAAAGATGTACAAGTGTGAGCTGATGTCATGCGAGCGGAAGTTCTTCAACTTGTATGATTTTTTGGATCACAAGAGACTCCATGAGATTGGGGATTCACCACCATTCATCTGTCCAGTTTGCGGTGCTCGGTTTGACAAGTTGAAGCGGTGTGCTATTCACTTGGCGGTGCATCGAAATAAAGGTGAAACCCGAGCTCCTGGCACGGATTACTCTTCAGGACATTTGATAATGTCAAAGGCACCTCATCCTAAGCGTCCCATGACTCAACTTGATGCGGATTTCCTATTGGCTAAAAAACTTCAAGAAGAGGAGGACGAAGCAGCAAGAAAGGCTCAGCAGCAGCAGCAGCAACAGCAGTCTTCGGGAGCAACATCTCAGCCCGACCTGGACTGCCTAGCTGAAGCTGCAGCTTATCTGGAATCTGAGCCGTTGGTCGCCGTGGAAGTTATGGAAGATACTGAGTTCGAGTTCGACCCTATTATTGTATCAACTCAGGGATCTGTGGAATCTACTTATGGTTCTGTGGAATCTCCTTATGGTTCGGTGGAATCTTTTGTCGAAGTCGAATGTGTAGATCTCTCGAGTACTCAGGAATCTAAGCCATCTCAATCTGAGAACAGTGGTAATGGGATGACTGCAGAGGAACAATTGCTTGCTGATTTTCTACTTGCGCAGAGTCTTCAGGAGGAGGAGGATAACATGGCTCGAGTTGATTATCGTGTTAGTGAGGATACTATCAAAGACATGTTTAACGATCAGTATGTTAGTCAGCATGATGAGGAAACTGAAGTGGAGAATGATTCAGACTTTGATCTCAATGCTTCTGAAAAATTGCAAATGGATTTGCTCGCTGCCAAGTATAATGCACAGAGGAGGGCTGCGGGAGGTGTTGCTGAGTCTTCATCCCAGGATTCGGAGGTTATTATTGATTAAAAATGCTGTTTTACTATCAGTATTTAAAAAATTTCAAGTGCTTGTAGATATAAATGAAAAACTTGGGTTATGGTTGATTGGTGTAAATCCAAGAAAAAATATTTGTCAAATTATCATGTAACATTTATATAAACTCCAATTTTATTAATATAATTCAAATGCGTTCCGGTCGAACGTATTATAAATCATGTGTATCAACGCTATCAACACTTATATAACAAACAATATATTATACATTATGCATGCGTTTTAAAAATTACAGGTCATTAATCATTGTAGTAAGATATTTTATTACTTTGATACAATTCAAAATGAAAATTTTCAGAGCTCGACTAGTTATCCACTAATTGGCATTTTTGTAACTTGTCCATCCTTCTTTCAAGCTAATAAAAATTGGAAAATGAAAACAATGCCGATTGTAATGTAATATTATTTATAATTACTTCGTCCATAATTGTTTTACTCTAGTTTTTAAAATGTAAAGTGTAGCGTACAAGAAATTAAAAAATATATAATATTTTTAAATCTTCATCAAAAAACACGTGTTTTTTATATCTTTGTATGTTTAAAAATGAATTATGTATTCTACATTCAAACTTTTTGCATCTAGTTTATAACATAACGATTAGATAATTTGAACGTCAAATACTCTCAACAAAATATATGTAGACTCACCTCGCATTTTATTTACGTAGCAATCACAATTATTCTTTTAAATCACCAAACATTCATCATCTTCATTGATTAAGTTTTAACTATAAATTTATCATCACACGTATAACTATTTCATATAATATTTGGTATTAAATTGCAGCAACAATTATTTTAGTAAATTGTCGAGGTAAAATTGTAGCAGGTTTACACGGACACAGTCTCTCATATAACCATTGTAGCATTGCTTCAACTTTTAATGTAATTTATAATTACTCATGTACAATGTATATTCTTTCTTAATGCTAATTTAAGTTTAAAAAACAAACAATTAACTTTCGATTATGCATGATAAATTTCATAGAATATTGTTTTGGAGAATCAAAATTCTTGAATAGATTAAACCTATTTCGTCATGGGTATTTTTCATTTTAGTTTTTTTAAACGACACCTTTCATTTAGTTGAGTTGTTTTGTTTTATATTTTTGATGACACAGTATAGTAATCTGTTTGTCAACAATTATTGGTAATAGCTTTTTATAAGAAAGATGTTTCATCATTTCGTTTCGATTTCTCATTTGTCACGCAGCGAAACATGTCTTTATCTATTATCTACCATTTTGTAGAAAACAAAATACATTTTTCTGGGGTATCTTTTTAAAAAATATATTACATTTTTAACAAGAAGTAGTACAAATAATACCACAGTTTCTTCAATAAACAAGGATGATAGCTAAGAATTAAATATTAACGATAAAGTTATTAATACGACACGCATACATTTTATATAGTATAATAATTACTTAAACAATCAATATGCATTTCAAGTTGAATCAGTTTAATCTTTTTTTTACAGATGTACAATAAATTTTCACATGGTTATGATTACGAATTACATGTTTTTTTGTAAACCAGGATTTGCATTGTGTATCATTAAAATGATAAAATATTTAGGTTCAAAATGTTGAAAAGTGTGGTAAACAACTATGAGTAGTAATAATTGTAGAATAATAACTATGATAGGAATAATGTAATGATGCCAGTCTTCAAAGAAACTTCACACATTATTTATTGTCTTAGCCCTCATGAACGAGAGAGAGCGCTCCCATCACCCCAATTCCTAACAGCAGACTAGCTAATTGTTTCACTGACTCTTTCGGGTTATCCTCCTTCATGAGGTCGGGCAGGAGATTGGTGAGTGCAATATTGATAAAGCAGCCAGACGTAAATGGAAGAATCCACCATGTGAAGTCACCTGATAACAATATAATTACATTTAATGAGACTTGATACTTTTACAGGTTAGTTTATAAATAATTGCTAGTATAGGTGTACCCATTGTCTTCATGCAGTCCACTGACAATGTGAATAGTGCCCCAGCCAAACCTGCCGTTGCCGTAGATAGCTGAGCTTTAGCTGCGCTCCAGGGATTAAACCCGGAGCGGAGCAGAATTGCGAAATCCGCAATTTCATGAGGAATCTCATGGAGAAGAATAGCGGTTGTGGTGAGAAGTCCTATTTTTGGGGAAATGATGAAGCTCCCCGCAACAGCTAGTCCGTGAGTAAAATTGTCGAATGTGTTGGCAATGAGATTAAGATAACCTGCAAGCTATATAATTCATTAAATTACAAAAAAATGTTTGAGTTTTATTTTAGAAGAATAATTCATTGAAATACTTTTCATTTGATTTAAAAAAAGCATAATATGTATACCTGTATAGTTGGCTGTTGTTGCTCCGCCGCAGTTTGAGAGATCTTTGCAACATTGTTATTTGAAGAGTCAGCTATCTTAGATGATGGCTCAGTCTGTTTTGTTTTCTTTGCAGAAGTTGGCTCTTTGGTGTCACCATCTTCTTCCACTTCTTCACTCTTGCTTATTAACTTCCCACAAATTACGAAACTGACTAGGCCGATAAGAATCCAGAAGCCAAGAATCATTAAGCTATCATGCTTACTGGAACCACTTGCTGTAATTTAAAACAAAATACATATATTTAATAACATTGTCACCATTTTAACATAATCTGTTTTCATTTTCATGTTGGCATACCGCGGGCTTGATTCCAAGCTTCCGGAAGGAGATGTAGGAACACGTCACCGAGTAAACTGCCCACAGCGAAGTTCAAAAGCCTTTGGAGCTGTACTTCTCCGACACCAGATCGAGAACCTTTACATAAAAAATATTATGATTAATTTAGTAGTTGAACAGAACATAAGTAATTTTCAAAAAGTGTACCCTCTACATATATTGCATGGAAATAAAAAGTTCATTGCTGTATAATATAAAAAGCTTAGGAGAAATTGTAAGTAATTATACATGTAATCTGATTCGCCAAAGAAGTTCTTATGTCATTTACATGTGCCCCGGAGAAGCAGAAGAACATTAAGTTACAAACACATTATAAAAGATTTTTATGCTTTTTTGTTTTTATGAGTATGGATATCATGGATTTTATTATTTCATGCATTGCAATCATTTCATGTCTGCTGAATGCTGACCACCACTGTAAAACCCGAGCAAATCATCCACCCGTACATACCTTCCTGTTCAACTACCTATTTAAAATACGCAACAATATGTATTCATCCAGTCTTTTTTTCATTAGAAACAAGATTCTCGCAATTCATAAAACCGGTTTTTATAAGAGAAGCAATTGTTTCATGTTCTCAATCTTTGCAATTTCTTTGTATTCATCCAACATCATAACAGGGCACTGGCATTTCGATATGTAAAGTTCAACGCACCAACGGAGCAAGAACAACAACCAATGCAAAAAAAAATCCCTACAAATTCGGTTCTCTGTCTGCTTCGTCAAAATAGTTCATTTAACTTTTTATAATAACCTTTTGAGTAGACAATGGGATAAAGAATATCAATGATTACATTGCTACAAAATTATGAAATAACTAATTATTATCGCATTTCGTATTATTTGTTCAACTATCATTTGATGATACATCATCTTTAATGCGATTTGCAAATATTTACATGTTTTTGGAGATATCAAATAAGCTAATCCTTTTGGCAACATTAGGAACTGATAATGACTAATACCAATCATGACTTATAACAAAGTATGGAAATATTTAACAAGAGAAGCCTTCATCCTACTCATTGAAGGCCTACATGTGTGACACAGATTTATTAAGTTAAAACTTTTCGTTTTGCAAACTTTTTCCTTTCCACCCCCACAACCCCATTTGTCTTGCTCATTCAGCTTTGAGTAAACTTAATTAAAAACTTTGATTTAAGTTGGAAAACAGTGTGCGTATGGAACTTCCTGTGTAGCAAGTTGCTAAAATCTGGTCTATTTTTGGAAAAAATATGCAAGTCTCCATGAAAAACTCTAAACAAAAAATTTCAACTGTCATACACGACTAAGCAGACAGAGTAAAAACATGGTACATAACTTCCAAGTAAATTGCAAAGCTCATTCAAGCTTGTTATCTCATAAACCCAAGCGTCATATCCTCAGCCTCATATACCAACCAGGCTGTTTAAAAAGCAATGCGAACGAAGACCAAAGGATTTTGTGCGTCATTTCTTAGAGATTTTATATCACTACCTACAACACAACTACTTTGTTTCCCTTTTGTCGTTGCTTGTGTTGCAGTTTGCAGTCTTACCAACAGAATCAAAATAAAACCAAAAGTCTAAGCTGACATTAATAAAAAAGGACTGCATTCAATTCAAATTTAAAAGCTAGGCTACTACAATGACAATCCCTCAAGTAAACGTAATTTTTATGGAAAAATACATTTGAGTTGAAATATGCATCAAATGTGGAAGGGTTGGTTATTGAGAAAGCAATCCTTAGAGGCCATCCTCCATAACAATGGTTAACCCTTTAAAATTGTATGCGGAAAAAGGATGGACGTTGTTGTGCACATGTACTTTTAACTTTGTTGCAAGTAAAGGGATATCACCTCATATATTTAGCAGTCAACAACGCCAACTACGCACAAGCATATAAAAGTTCATTTCATTAACAGTAGAAATGCACGTGCTTTGCCTTTGCAAGAATAATCTTTGTAACCACGTTAGGAAAAATGCATGCCAGTTGCCAAGACTTTTTAATAAGTACCTCACTTGCATTTTGCATTTTACATTTACATATACTGCATTACTGCAGTTTAAAATTGGTTTGAATTGAGTGCAAATCATTATTCTAAAAGAGTTTGCACAAAAACGTGGCTATTCTGAGAACAATTTTTTAAGAGACGCAATTCAACAGCGCAGCGCGGCGGTAGCTAATATTAAATTACAGAGTTTTGTCAAATTATAACTAATTACCTGCAAAACGCCAAAATACATTGACCTCGAAATATACCTATTTGAATGCGAAGAATGAGTAAAGGACCGAAGAACACTTTTCTATATGCGTTTCAAATCCTGACTTAACACAAATTATTACTGTTATAGAGAATGTGAAATGTAAATGCAACTGACATAAAACGAAAGTGTAAAAAATGCAACATAATTTTGCATAAAAAATGAATTTTATTATGAAGTCTCATCAGGCGACATTGAATTACGGTTTTTCGCATTTAGGACGTGGACTTATTGTATTATAAGAATATTTACAATGGTTCGTCTTGAAAATTAGCGAGGTCATTTTGTTCAAAAATTACTCGACGTTTTCTGTTCTGAGTCTTGAGACGACGGATACAAAGAAGGTTTTTCGCATCAGCAAAATTACAGAGATATTCCTCAAGACGTATATGCGTCATCATCATCAAGATCATATATGTAAGTATTTCATTTTTTCCTGTCAATTTAATATACGCTACGCTGTGAACGTATACCTGAGATAAGTATTCCTATTTGCCTTGGCGTGCCATACACAAAAGTCCCTTCATCCGATCTCATCTCGCAAATGAAATCTAGTTTAAATTTAATAATACTTTTTACACGACTTTTGATAAAATTAGAAAGGCAAGCAAATGTTATTTTCTTTAGAATCGTCTTCACATTCGCTTCATTTTCAAATTTTTATCCAAGACTGATCAAGGTTTGCAACGTTATGGTTTTGGAAGAAGGGACAGATTTTAATGGTAACAGTAGCACGTTTAATCATATATGCAACATGCATGTGTACTAAAAAAAATTGCATAATGCTGGCCAAGTTTTTTTTGCATGCACAAGATCAAAACGTAATACTTTGTATCTCTGTCACAAAATCGACCTTCACGCTTTTGCCATACTCTCAAACAATCAGTATGGAACTGTGGAGTGTGGAGACTGTGATTGCGGTCGGATATCGCATATCTTATCTTTAAAAAAGCAATATATATTATTTTTGGTTACTGCATTGTATTCTACATTTTTCAGAGAAGAAATAAAAGACAAGGACAGAAGGGGAAATGTCAGCTTCAATTGCTAAAAATCTATCGCATAGATTTTTATGACAAAATGTCAAGTTAATCAAGCCATGAGAGTCTAAAAAGATAATATTGTTTTTGTGGGGTAGTAATTAGCAATCAAATGATTCATTTTAGTGCGGAAAATGGCTGATGAGCAACAAGTATTTCACAACTCACAAGTTATATAGAGTTGTTAAACAGACTGGATCAAATGAGTCGTAAAACAGCAGCAATGAAGAGAAGCAATTAGTCAATTGAGTGAAAGGGAAGTCATCATGATTATCATTATATGATTATCTTATCATGTTTAATTAGCTTGTTAAGAGTCAACTTCTGGTTGAAATTTTTATGGAACATTTTTTCTACGACTTAAAACTAATATCGCACGTCGTCATGCTTTTTGCTCCAGTGCTTGTCATCATTATCAATTTAGTCATTTAAAATAACTATTTTATTATATTCCATTATTTTTTACGATAATTGCTTCTAAATAAACACAGCAATTATATGAGTTTTAACCTACAGATCGTAACCGTTACCAAACGTTTACTCTGTCACGTAAACTACTCATTCATTCAATTAAGAAATAAGAAAAATAGAAAACGTTTATATTTACCAACAGACAAGAGCATCACTTTTATATTCATCAAACTTATTTTCGATATATATTAGTAGCATTCAGATTAATCTGGATGACCATTCACATAAATGCATAGTATAATCTTTCTTGGAACTCATTACCATCATCGTCACATGTAAAGATAAAGCAAACGCACCGACAACAATTAAGACATGTGCACTTTTTGTGTTTTTCATTTTTAAGACGCACGTATTTTTTTAAAATTTGAGTTCAACAGCATATCAGAATCAGAGTGGAATATAAATGTAAGGTTGGAAACCTAAGAATGAAGATATTCATTCAAAACTGATGCATAGAAAGACAGATAAACATCCTTTGATTGAAACCATACCAAAATTAGTTTGTGTAAATCCAAATTTATTTTTGACTTCATACTCTTAAGTATTCAGTACATGCATTATGCATGCTGTACTTAAATAATAAATAAAAATGATCGATATTCTTTCCCCCATTTTTTATTGGAAAGTTGGTCAATGGGACAAGACTAGACAGAGATTAGTCGCAGCAGTCACATAGTTCTTTTCTGTGTGGTTGGTTGCATTGCATTGAAAAATGCGACTTTACCAAGGTGGTGGTGCCACAAGAGTCATAGTCAGTCTCAAATTCACAAAGTACAAAATATTACGCTTGACTTCCACACTCATTAAATGTGATCACATCATATCATATGCACACAAAAAAATGCAATTTTTACAGTTGTTGGCATTTTGTAATAACCATAATAGCGCAGTACAAAACCCCCTTCTTTCAAAAAAGTACCTTAAGTTAAGTCTGGTAAAATAACGTTTTAAACTAATGATTCTATGACTAACAACTATTTGTACTTTGCACAATATGCACATCATGATACCTTCCCATACGGATTTTTTATAGGCTCCCATAAAAAAATAAGATCCTATTTATCTAAATTTTCAACTGGCAAGACGATATATATTTTTTTCATGACAACCATTTTGGCACTCATATCAAAGGAAACTACGACTGCGATTACAACAGTGAAAATGGCTGCGTTAAGTGTCAAACATACATATTGCACAAAAGTAAAAGATAACAAAGCTCTAAAAATAATCCTTTATAGCATTCAACATATCTAACCATGTATCAATTTTTTTTATTCCGTTCTTTCTTTGAAATCATGCTTTGATGTTGATGCTTATTTCGCATATAAACTTTTACATGATTTTCAAGTCGACTTCAACTTGAGATAAACAAAGGAAGCTAACTGTCATAGTCATCAGCATCAGCATCACCACTGGGCATAATAATGTGATGATGCACTTGTCTTTTATTGTTCTTCTGTATCTCTCTCTAGGCATTACAAATATATTTATATGAGTGACTAAACAAAGATGATATAAATCACATGAAAAATGGAAACATGCGATGTACACATGTATGTAAGTAAATATGTAGTGTTTATACCTATAAATAGCTGTAAGCACTATTTATGATAAACAAGCTGCATAACAAGTGAACAGAAAGAACTAAACTCATCATCATCATAAAAGAAAGGTTCAAATGTCGTTAATCGATAAGACATTTGAATATTATTAGCAGTTATATATACACCACTTGAAAAGCATGCTTGCTTCAATTATTTTGTGTTGACTTGCATCTTTCATGTGACTTGATCGTCATTCTCTTAACTAACTAACATAGTGCCATATGCCACCTCTCTCAGAAGTTCTAGGGAATATTTAAAAATTACATCATTGCTAATTTAAAACATGTCCAGTCATCTGTCTGTCTGTACCTACAAGTTGATCACATCAAGATGAAACCTCCAAAATGTAGCCCCGTAAAAAATCCAACAACTGTTATGTTGATTAATTAATCCAAATTTTGGATTCCAAATTATTAATTCGAAATTCGAATGATTTTTTAAGTAAAATTACTCTGGTGAGATGTAAGGGCCATCAAATATAAGGTCATGTAAATGTCATCAATACATACTGTTTTCCAAAACTTTGCTACATCCGGTTTATCAGTTTGTTATTGTACAGTTTTTACTTGACTGATTAGAACAGCTTGAAAATAAGCCTACAGCGTCAAAATAAAAACTGCTGCTCTCATCAACATCTCTCTTTTTGGTTCTTTTTGTACAAAATAAACTTGCTTCTTATCTGCAAATTATGTATGTACAATATTTGTGAGTATATTTAGTTTAGTTGAATAAGATACGTACTCTTGTTTTTTTATCAATCTGTGTAAGTTGAAAGTATATAGCATATAAACAAAAATGAAGATGAGTAACGGAAGCACAATGTTTTCCTCGGATTTTTCTTAACTACGCACATTTGTTTGCGGTAGTCTTTGTGCATGTCTGCTTGTTAATGATAGTGGAGTGATAAAAATACCAAAGTTTATTATAATTGCTATGAATTATGTCTATATCCTCACAATGCGCTATATGTTATCTTGACTGAAAATAGGTCTATTTATTTACGCATGCTATGTTGGCGATAGCTCTGATGACGATGACTATTTATGACAAATGATGATATATTTTGCTTCAGATCATGTCTTGAGTCAATTTTCTCGTGTTTCCACATAAATTTGTGTAAACAACAACGTTTTGCTGCACTGTATCTCGTTTATCTCTATTTTTAATACGAAATTCATTCATTTCGGGATATCAAATCAACGACGATGGCCAATGGTCCTTAATTACCCTTGACATTTGGCTTGATACTATGACCACATTGTTTCTTTTGCTTTTATTGTTGCATTTTTTGTTTCATGTGTAGTGTATGCCCGACTTATCGTTCCATATTGGAATCGGAATGAAATTGATCATTTGTTTGTTTTGAATCAAGGTAAGCAAATCTGTTATAAATGCCTTGCTAGTTGGGTGGCAGGGTTCCTACGATATTGGAACTCTACCTGTTTTATTTGTACATGGAAAAATTACTTATTTGTTTGAAGATGAAACATGGAATTTCATAAAACACCAATTTTGAAAATTTCCTTTCGTTTCAACGAATTTATTATTGCCAAATATTATTTGTTTTTTTAGTATTGAGACACCTTTAAAGCTAAAGCGTGATTAAAATTTATGTTTTACTGTCTTTTGTACATAAAAGTAATGGTCTCATTTTTTTCAATGATAAAAAATACATTCTCTGCTTCACTGTACATAAAGACATATAATAAAATATATATGTCCTTCAATTGAATTGAATTCAGTATGAGTATTTAAAAAATGAGAAATTTTAAACGTGTCTGAGTGTAATTTTGTAATGTGGACATTTCCACGGGATAACAGACCACATAATTATGACAAGCACTCGACGATGATGCCCACTCTTGACTGGATTGGTAGATATAAAATACAACAGCTAATTGAGAAGAATTCAGTTTAGTTAAATAGTAATCATGATGCCTAATAATAATACTTTGACTTATAATATTATGTATTTAGCTATGAAAAATTATCAACCGGCTCGTTATACATATTTCCTAGTTCTCATAACCTCCTATCACCGCATCGTATAGTATATACTTGGATAGACAAATAGCATTGTATATAAAAAATTATTTGCAGTAAATTTTTTATTGGATGAATGATGATGCCTAGAAAAAAATATGCAATGAATGCTAACTTGCTTCCCACATATTATGTCTATACATACTTACTTGTGTATATGTACGTTTTTCAAAACCTTATTTAAATTATGCGAATTTCTACTTGTAAAAATGAGTTTGTGAAATTAACATGGTAGATATGATATGCGTATTACACATTTAATTTTGTATTCCCAGATTCCAGTTGAACCATAAGACACAGACAAAGCCCTTTGACTTGTCCTATGAAAACAAAAATATCTCAAGGACTGGCTCGGCTGTTGGTAATGTGCGGAGAAAAAAAAATCTCACTGAATTTTCTCAAATGAGATTACATCAAGCAAAAATGCGAAAAGCCTGGCAATGTAATGCAAAATGTAATGCTACAAGCTACGACTACGACCACTAAAAAAACTTCATGTGCACAATAACAAACATGAAGACCTGTTGCTTTTGAAGAAAGGTACAGAAACAAACAAAATCCTATTGAAAGCTTGAAAGCTTACAAAATAGCAACAAATATAAATAAACTAAATAAAACTGTATTTTTTTCTTAATTGAACTTACCCGTCGAATCCGGATTGGCTTTACCATCCGCCCCCGCCTTGGAGGTTAAGGAGCACTCCCCATTGGGAAATATTAATAAAGGAAACACACCGCTGAGTCCGACGAGTAGGCATCCCGTGATGGAAAACAGCCATTTTTGGTATTCATGTGACAAAGATCCCACCACATCGCTCACGACACTGTCATAAACGCCCGTTAAATTGGTTGTTGAAGAGCTACTGTTACTACTGCTGGCAAGGAACGCAGGCCAGTAATAATAGCTGGTGTTGTTTGAGTAAAAATCTTCGTGATTTAAAAAATACGATGCCATGATGATGATGATTAATCACAAAATTTAGTTGTTAAACGTTACAGGAAAAAAATTTAGGAACCGATAAGAACAAAAACAGCAGTTTTTGTTTTGATTGAGCAAAAAATATATATTTATGTTTTTTTAGTGAATCAGCAAGAAAAAGTGTTGGCGGTGGTGAATGTAATATGTGCTGCTATGGGTTTCCACGGTTTCCCCTACTGCGACGTCACCTTTGTCACTGCTGCTGTTATAGTTGTAATAATATTGATTAAAATTATTATCTTGACTGATTATTCTTCTTCTAGTTGTTTCTTCAGCTGATACTATTGTTGTTGCAATAACCATCATTCTTTTCTTTTAATGTTGTTTTTTTCGTCTTCTTTATATTCTCAAGGATCAATTGGTAATAAAATTTTGGGAAATTAAAATAAAATGGACGAGAGCGTGATTATAACTATTCACTATACACATTTCACAAACTGATATTATTGCTATTGTACTCATTTCTTTCTTTCGATTGACACATATTTTTACTATTTGAAAAAAAAATGTTATGCTCTATTTAATTTTTTATGTTAATTTCATAATACTTTTTTAAAGCTTTATTATGAAACCCGGTTATATTTTCACTTTTAACTGTGAGCAACAATTTAAACCCTTTTTTTGGAAGGGTAATTCTATTTTTTAATCATGTTTATTTGTTGCAACATGAAGCACGACTACAAATCATGTTGTTTTACTCAAAGAGGCAGACAGACATATGCGCTTATCTTTTTTTTAGTTTTAATTTTTCACTTGTTGATTGAATAATAATAATTGTGTGTGGAGGAGTAAGCAGCGTGGTGTGTTGTTCCATGTGCCATCATCATCCATGTAGATCCATTGAGACGACTAACTGTGAAAATGATATAACGAAAAATATATATATTATCCTTTTCTTCTGCGCTGTTGCATACACATAAAAACAAAAAAATGAATTCTGTCTTTGTTCTAAATTCTGTGAATTGGCTTGGTTGCTGATGCTGAGTTGACAATATTAATGTAATAAGGTTTGCATGTTTAAATGTTTAAGCTAAGCTAACTATACTGGAATGCAATGCTTAGGATGATTATGATATGATGATTGCTTTGTGGAGGCGGTTGTAATACTAAATATGTAATTGATCACTTCACATACCAGTCAAGTCAGGATCAGGAATAAAATGCTCATTGAGTCAAACGTTCGTATTTATTATCATGGAGCTTTTTCTCTCTTGCTGGACAACAAGCTATCTTGACATTTCACATCATCATCATCATTGTCATAATCATTTTGTGATTCTTCCTTCTTTTCTCGCTTGTTTAATTTAGTTCAAACATGTGCTACCGTTTACGTACTAATACAGGAAGGGGCAATGAAGATATTGAACTCAAATTTTTACTAATAATTTAATTTGAATTAACAATAGCATATCAAAAAAAACAAGCAAGATTAGAAAAGATACTAAATTACAGTGCAAATATGGATGAAAAAATATGATCTTGTCGATGGACTACTGTGCTGGAATGGACTGTGTGTCATCATCAAATTGTCAAGTCATGGAAAGGTTTTTTTGGAGGAGGATAGAGGTTAAAAGCAACAATGCAATGCAATATTATATGTTTGACAACTCAACAGCTAAAACAACTGTGCAAATGATTACCACACACTTTGTGTGACTTTTTTCTGTATTTACTCAACCTTTTCTATTATGTACCTTGTAAAGTATATAAGCTGTGTGTGTGCATAAAGCCTTTTGTGTACTCTCCACACACTTTGCATTTGCTTTTTTCAAAAGAGATAAAAATTGTTAATGACAACGCAAAGTTGAAACTGATAAACTCTCTTGGAAAGATAACATTTTACACTACGTTCATACAACAACAGATATTTATTATTTTTAAGGTGTGTGCTCTCTATTGTATTTTTGGAGAGATGTGTGGAGTGTCGGTGTATGGATTCCAAAAAAAATATAATGATGAACAGTTCACAGTTCAAAACAAAACGTGCCCGTTCCAGATTGCTTATCCAGAAAAAAATGTCACTTCCACGGAAGCAATAAAACTTCACTAGAGATTCGATTTTTTTTACACTTTTTTCCAGACAAAAGAAAAATCTGTGAAAAGTTTTATTGTTTCAACTAGATTTTCCTTTGTTTTTACTTTCTATTGAATTTGAGTTCCGGTAAAATTAAGAGATGCATGTGACATGGCAACGACAACCGTTTTTACGGAGACATAATTTTAACTAGTTTAAGTACACAACAGTCATCATAATAGTATGCACATATATTATATTTTTTTAGAATGACTAGGAAAAAAATGATGGACAAGTCAAGTGGTGGTGGTGGAAGGGGAGAGGTGAACGCATGCAAAAACTTTTTAGTTCAATGATGATGTGAAGAGAGTAAAGATGACATTTATTGCAGACGTCATGCACGTATGCATAAAACAGAAGTGAAAATGTTTACACTATTTTTGCACAGATCACATCAATCCGATTTGATTAGATTGTCAAATGAACAGACAATGTATTCTCATTTTTTTGGGAAAAAAAGAAAGAATCTATAACATATGCGGTCGGTGCCGTGGTGTCATTGTTATCCAATTGGTATCAACGTGATACAATGTCAAACAAAGTGGTTCACCTGTTCATCTGTAATATTTATCTTTTCCTATCACTCACTTTAATTGATACTCTGACGATGAGTGTGTGTGGTGGTGGTTCTATGACAGTTTGTCTCTTTATGGCGTGTGTAGTGTGGAGTGAACGTGGTCTCTTGTATTTTTTTGAACAAAGTATAGTATGTATATGATATGTCGATTAGAAACGTTGGATACTGTTTAAAAAATAACAAGGAACAAAATACCAAATTTTCTCAAAACAGAAATGATAAAATTAAACTTGAAGTGCTATTTCACTCATTCATCTGTATTTTTTAATGAATTCATTTACCTTTATTGCATGTAAATAATATGAAGGTAAATTTACATGGTGTATGTATTAATTTTTTGAAGGAGGATGTATCCTTTTAGTTGTCATTGAATAATTTTTGTGAACTACACACACTATAAAATGTTGCCCCTAAACGTTTCCACGTGTTTTCGTTCAAGATAAAATTCAATATTAAATATAATCAAAGCACTTTGAACATCACGTCGTCAGGTCAGTCAGTTCAATATACACAAAAAGTACACAGTAAAAACATTCCATCCGTTTTCCTCTGCCAACTGAACAAAAAATAAACTTAACAATGCAATTTTTTTAAACACAAACAAAACACTTGTTAAATTGGTTGTAACAAAAGTTATAAAACTGCACTTAAAAATGAATGAATGAATTTTTCAAAAAACCAGGAAGGAAGGGAGCAATTCTTTTAGAGATTTTTCGAGAGAAAAAATTCATAAGTCAACAATCTCGATTTAAGATATATCCACAGCTACAGCAGCAGCACAACAGCACGCATAAACACTAAAAAATATTATTACCATTTTACAGACACACACGTTTTCACACAAAGCTTAAAAGCTTTGCTTCTTCGCCTATTTTGCTTTGCAGCAAGTAGTAAACCTGCATTATTTTGTGCGTGTGTGGACTTTGTCAGTCCTACTTGTACAATGTGAGGAAAATATGTTCAAGACAACCATGTCATCCTCTTTTGCCTTTTTTCCGTCTTCTCACATCTTAGCTCTAATAACTCTACAGATTTTCTCTATATTATCTTGTGCCTACACACCACCACCATCATCATCATCACATCTTCTTCATACACTTTACATGCACACATTCATTCAAACATTGTTGGTTTCCTATTTTTATTGCATATCACCGCACCACCACCAACTACCACCAGCTTACACGGTCTTTTTACCTCATTGTATTCAAAAAACCAGCAAAATGTACGTACGTACGAAATATTATAGCTTGTTTGGTAAAGTATGAAGATGAGAATTTACATTAACAACATTAACAACCAAGCAGAAGAAGAAGCTTCTTTGACTTCATCTCCCCTTTCTTAAAGAGTACTCACATTACAATATATACAACGCATGTACTGCACATTGCATTATTATTAGCATAGACGTTTCTTCAAGTCAGCTTCCCTACTCATCGAATTCAAAAACCCATTCAAAAATACTGGTCTTTACTTTACTAAACTTTTTATACAACTCTTAAAAACTTGACTTTTTTCCACTTGCCTTCTTAATTCTCACTATACTTATTATTTTTCTCTTACAAGTAACTTGCATGTCTACTTTGTACACACACAGGGTAAATATTAAATAGACACATACATATGCGAATGCCTTTAGTATTTAAAACTACCTACGTTTAATCCCAAGACTTAACCATCATCCTTATCATCATCATCAACTTAACTTTTCTGAATACCTGTTTTTTTGTTTAGCAAAAAGTTACAGTTTCGTAAGAATACTTTAAATATACTGCTGTGAGTTGCAGTACTACTACTACTGCTTTACAAAATGTACCCAACAAAGTCATCAACCAAAAGTAGCTTTTTTTGTAGTCTGCGTCTGTAGAAAAACTAGTTGCAAAGCAATGCAATGTTTATGTTTGCTGTTTATATAACTAAAATGTATGTATATATGAAGTAGAACTGCATATAATATTTGCTCATTTGACTTTTGTTTGTAAATAAAAAATATATTTCTTCGTATAAGATTGATGAGGTGATATTAAGATTTTAAGTTTTCTTCCTTTTTCTCTATGCCCATTTTTTTCTCGCTTTCGTGAGATTTTGTAACTATTTTGCTCATAGTTAACGAAACGGAATGGAATAAATATCAAGCTCTGATATTTTTCTGTAGTTTTGAAATTTTAAGCTTGTTTTTCATTTTTAGCCGTCAGCGTATTGTGGTAGTGCTTTACTTTTTGTCTGCACTTTTGCACTTTAACTTAATGAGAATCTGTAAAATACATGAATTGCACATACAAAAGATAAGCACACACTTCGAATTTCATTTCTATCTTTCGTGATCCATCCCAAATAATCCAAAATACTTAGATAAAAATTTATCTATAATATTTTCTAGTAGTTGTAGTAAACTGTTCAAATACCAAATACCGTATTAGGTAAAAAAAATATATGAGAATTTGTCACCTTCTGGAAGAAAACTGGAAGATGTTCCACATTTTTTCATCTTTAAATATTTATACCATGCTATCAAGTCATCTCACCTTATTTTTATGAGTAGTGACTAGCTACAACACTTATTATCGTCATTTTCTTGTTATTCTAGGTCAGTATTATAGAAAACCAAATATACAATCATATACAAACACGCAACGTGACAAGGAAGAAAAAAGATGACTTTGCATTGAAAATAGATTTGATGAGATGCTCTTTCTTATTTTACTGTTAATATTACAAAGGGAAAGGAGGAGGTAATATAATATACATGTGTATGAGGGTGTGTGTAAGTATGATGTGCTGCCATGCAATTTTACACTTCGCACAAATCTTAATGTATGTTTTCCTCTGAGTTTCGTGAAGAAGGCTCCCCAAGCAGCAACGACAACAGTCTTGTCTTTTCTAATATTCTATAATTTATGTATAGCTCAAAACTACTTAAAAAATAGGATAAAGTAAGGCAACGTTGGCAATGCTGACTTCCAAAAATGGGATATTACATTTTCCACTTCTTAAAATGTTCCGAATAGTAAAATAAATTATATGACTCTCGTTCGTATTTAAATTTACTATTTTCGTCATTTCTTTCATTATTGGACCACATATTAGTTAACTAACCTAATAATATCCATCATTCCAATAGATTTAATGAGCATGTTATAGACATCAAACGCGAATTTCATTTTAATAGGCAGTTAGAAATGACAGGCAGTTAGTTAGAATATAAATCAAATGAAATCAGTGTGAATTTTACAGAAGATGTTACGAAAAATATATGCCCAATTTGGGAGATAGCTTATACAAGAGCCAATATTGACACCGTTGCCTTACCATAACCGCCAAATACCAAAGCGACATAAGATACGATTGAAATTCAATATGAATTTCTAAGAGTGCTTTGATGTGCTGCTATAGTAAAACCCTTTTTTGCTTAGGAGTAGTACACATATTTATTCCTGAATTGCATTATAGCAATAACAACATTAAAAGGCTTAACATTTTGAGCACGCTTGTTTTTCGAAAGAGGCCGTCGAAAGAATCGCAAAGCGTACGTTTCAAAACCAAGCATATATACATACACAAGTGATCATCATCAAAAAGAGCTACTTCGCAATTTAAAAGTGCAGTTGTCTACGTGTAAAGTGACTTGCCTCACTAGGACTAGGGCACGAAAGCAATATGGCAAAATGAAATGCATCTTTTAGAATCTCGTTTTCCATTATCATTACATCCACAAACTACGACAACAACACAAACACAACAGCAAAAAAATGTGGTACATCAAATTCGTCCCTTAGATTTTCAACATAAAGTAGAATGAACAATGCTATATTCATGAACTGAAATAAAAGTAGCCCACACGGTTAAAATAAAACACAAAAACGGTGCGGTGGTGAGGTAGACATGATCATTTTTGACGAACTACTTGCTAGTTGCTATACATTCTCAATTGATTCAATCAAACGAAGAAACAAAATATATATACCATTATAGGCTATCTCAATTCAATTTCCTAAGAAGCAAACGGCATAATGTTACATGGTAGTTTGTCAATTCCCTCGTTTACAATTTTCTTTTGTTTTCGTCACACTGAGTCAACCATTTTGGTTGTACCTAAAAAATGTATACTACTTTTGCATACCACCTGCACTAATTCAAACAGTTTCAAATGCAACAAAAATGAAGTTTGTGTAGTTCTCATTCTAGACCAAAAAATTTCACTTTTTAACGCTTACTTAAGTAGATTTTTATATTGTATTCCCAATCGATATTAACTTGCTGATGTGATGATTGCTGTAAGACGGAAGCAGTTTTCAAAAGTATCTGTCTGCTAGTCTGCTTGCTGCAGGTACATTGATGTGATAATATGTGTGTTAGCAAGTGTATATCATTACATTTACTTTATATCTAGAGGGGAAGCTTGACTTTATTCATAATGATGACGCTGGCAATAATACACCTGCAAAAAATTGCAAATACTTTAACGCTTGCTTGTACACGAGAAGCGTATAGATTTTTTAGCATGAATAACATTTAATCATTATATTTATTACGCTTCAATATTAAAATGCATGGTAAATATTTTCATATTACATCATTCAGTAAGTTTGTTGTGAAAATTATATAGCAAAATTCAAATCTGAGAACGCATAATGCGTGTATATATTACTATGGCAACGGTGAACGGTAGAATGATAGGCGTGTGCGAACAACAATTGCACCGTTTATAATAACCGCATGAAGTACAACAAAAGGTTTCCGATTGTAATTTCGATCAAATGTTTTGCGGTTTTGTATAGCAGCGTTAGTTTGAGAAAGGTGTTGTTACTGCTGCTGCGGATGTCATGCATAAATTGTACTAACTAATTTAAGGACTAATCACTGCGAATTCTTGGTGTAGTATTTCAGCAATTGATGGCGCAAGCGAGAGCCTAGAAATTGTTTTTCAAATGAAGATTATATCTAGGCGTTGAAAAAATCAGTTTTTGTTTAAAAAATACTGCTTGCATCAAAATTTTGAGTTGAGTTTATTTGATGGGATGATTATGAGAAAAATGCTGAAGGGGTTTAGTTCGTGTGTATTTGCTCTTTGCCCTGAAACCGATTTTTAATCATTAACAAACTGACGTAAATGAAAATTGCTGCAGGGTAAGATGATATGAAATATTATGAATTTAAGGTGTAAGTGATTTTTGCCAAGGGAGAAACTTTTTGGGAAGGACATGTAAAGGATGAACGGATGAGTTAAATTTCATGTACATCATTTTGTAATATTATGGTTTTGTGGATAGTCAATTTTATTCAGCAAATCTAGTCTAGTCGATGAATAAACGGATAATCTGATCACTGCATTAATTCTTGAAGAAACTCTAATTATTCGACAGTTTGAATTCATCACTGTCTCTGCTGGACTACTATGTTGAAAGAAATGTAGACTGTTCTTTTTAAATGTTTTTTTTTCTTCTTCATCATCGCATTAATTGGATATGTGTGTTTGTGTGGAATATTATCTACACCTAAACTACATAACGTACTTTTTTAATAGACAGAAGAATACACTACAAGTTTTATGGCTACAGTTTTAAAACATTTTAGGTGACTTGATTTGTCGTGAGTCGACTTGCTCAGTTTTTTAGGTTTAGTGAGTCGTCAGCTCTGAAGACAGAGCAATGATTCCAAGGAAGCTTCTCACTGAGACTATTTATAGAAAGTCAAGTACTTCCGATTTCCGAATCGACGAGCAGCATCAGTAAACAGCACTGGTGCAATAAGACGTTTCTGAAGTATATAGGTAGCGCGTAATATTCATCTTAAATTTAAATAAATCAAGTTTCATTTTGTTTCAATTTAAAGGATTTAAATATTTTTATAAAAAAAATCTTTATGAACTTGGCCATCACCTATTTATCAATTAAGATTGACGATAGACTATGATTTTGATAAAACAAATTATGATTTATAGGTTAAAAAGACAAACATCTTTTAATTATCTTCACCACCACCGCGCTACTTTCATTATAATGAGTATAGTAAAACCTAAAATCTCAAAGCATTCTTGACTAGGGTGAACCCCTACAATTATCATGACTATCAATACTGCCATCAGTGGATAAATGAGGTGATAGTACTACTGTTCAACATTTTTCTAGCTTTTAAAACACAAAAGTATTTGACTGATTCTTACGTATAAAAATATCATCTATGTAAATGATATCAAGACTTTTGACTGTTTTTTGCAATTTTTTTTGCAAGCCTTGCGTTTATATTCCAATAGTAATTTTTTGGGCCTCTCAAACCTGTCCCTCCTAACTCTTTGTGAGGGACAATAAGTATTTTAAATTTTTTAAAGTTATAGATAGAAAGTATACATATTGGAAATTCATTAGCAATGTTTTATTCCTAATTATTGTAAAGTAATTTCTAGGATGTTATTTGTACTTTAAAGTATTTAAGGGGAAAGACAACGACTTCGCTTTGTTAAACCTTATGTTATATTTACCAGCTTCCTTATAAGTGTATCTTAAGCTTAAAAAAATTGTTGGTGAATTTAGTTTTATAGTTTTCCGGGTATAGTATCGTAAAAAGAACAAAATGGATCTTGGGGCTGATGTAAGTTAACTTAAATGTTTGACTATGTAACATTAGTAACATTAGTAACAATAAACGTAGTTTAATAATAATTGTGAGGTTTTTTGAAAGGCTGAATAAATGAAATCATGTATACGTATTAATTTTATTACTGTACATTATACTACTTAGCGAAAAGGATCAGGTAATATTTGTGGTCAGCAATTTAATAATATTCGTCATTTGATGACCATCGGGGGTGAAGTTTGGATTTGAGTTGAATTTTAAATTTTTAAATAATATGTTTTAAATTTAAATGTTTTTCAGTTTGATGCATGGAACTCACCTTTGACTTGATACAAATAAATTGATTTACCTACACAAAAAATAACCATTTTACCTGTATTATTAATGAAATAAAGTATAATATGTAGAGATGACTTTGTTTTAAAAATATTCTTTTAGAGAACGGATTGTTGATTTGATCTATGAATATTCCCTGTGTTCTTCCTTTCACTCTTTCACCAGGTATGGGGCCAGTTAGCTCAAGTCCAAGAAATTGCACAGTTTGCACAAAACGACACACCACGCTTTCAGACGGTAATTACCTTTCACCTTGTAACTTTTGCCTGTTCACCTTTTATACACTTATATTTGGACTAATTTAATGTGGTTCAAAGCTCGCCATGTAAATGTACCAAATACATTCTTCTACACAGTATCTATACAGTATGTTTAACCATAAGTCAATAGTGATTAGATAGATACAATAAAAATATAGCATGTCAATATTACAAAAAAAATTATTTTACAAATTATACATTACCTTTTGACATTTATTTCAGATCATCAACATGTCAATGTTGATTTTGTGTTACCATACAAACAAAACAATAGGTTTTAGAATAGAACCATGGAATGGTTTTAGTTTGTAAATACTTCCTTATGATTTTTTTTCAAGCAATCGTGATGAATGATTATGAAAGTCACTTTGTTGTTGTGTGCTTTCACCCATTTGATTAATTTTCTAGCACCTTTTTTATTTCTATTATCCAATATATGTACGTCTGAAAATATTGACTGTGATTTTAAAGAAAAAGAAAAGTTGCCCAAATCGAAGGAAAAAAGAGACAAGTAAGTTGAGTGAATCCCGGTGCTGTTCATTTCCAGAGTGTTGCCCAAGATGATTCTTTGTAAATCTTTTATTTTTATATGATGAACCATGAAATAATCATTTCAATAAATTATTTTTTATGCATTTTTACTATTGTGGTAAGCATCATGATATTGTAATTAGGATATATTTGAAGGGCATTATAACTACTTCCTGTTAGAAGAAAATTTCTTAGCATTTTGAAATTTGAAATGATGATAGCCAAAACGTTTATAAAAATCGCAGACAATTGACCAGCTTCCTGACAAGGTTTTGCTTCAAATCTTTTCGTACCTCCCACACAAAGAAATTTGCCGGTTGGCGAGAACTTGCAAAAAATGGAGACAAGTGGCGTACGACACTCGTCTCTGGAGTTTTGTGTCCCTCCGTCCAGAAATATCTGGACTTCATGTAACGGGTATGGATATGTTGCTTCATTTAATCAGGTAAAAATTTAAATACCAATACTATTAATTAATTTGTTGAAAATAAGTTCACTCTCTTGTATTTTTTTCTGTTCTTCTTATTTAGTCATAGGTTTAGTCAAACCCTCAGATATCTCGAGTTACCCATGGAGCTAATCACCCACACGGTTCTACACGAGTTGGCATCCAAATGTCCAAATCTAACGCATATTTTGCTGGATTTCTCAACGGCCATGCAGCTTCATGACTTTAATGACATGCAGGTAACACCTTCTGGTTAATGAGCACCTAAATGTTTTCCCAAATTTAACTATTGCTCAATTATAAATGTTTTTAC
The DNA here is from genome assembly GCA_034693345.1 of Entomobrya multifasciata. Classification (NCBI taxonomy): domain Eukaryota; kingdom Metazoa; phylum Arthropoda; class Collembola; order Entomobryomorpha; family Entomobryidae; genus Entomobrya; species Entomobrya multifasciata. Next base: position 56,103 of record JAQFXM010000195.1, read on the forward strand.
CATCTTTGCTAGGCTTTCCCTACTAAATTGCGGTACATGTGCATTTGTCTCTCTGAAGTTATTTTCATGGAAGGCTTCATGAGAAAAATTTACAACTTTATTAATGGAATAGAAGTTCTCCATCTTGTTGGTAAAGTTGTGTAATTAATTGTTTCACTTTTAAAAAAATAACAAAGACTTTACTTTTTTCGTTAAAATTTGGGAATCAGGCACGTACGAAAAAGTTGAAGAAGAGGAAGAAGAAATCTATGAAGTTATAAATATTCACAAGTTGAAAGCTGCCACACCCAATTTGAGAGTGGTGAACCTTTATGGGATCAATTTTGTCGATGACAGTCATATTGAAGCGTTCAGTTCTAACTGCATCCAGTTGGAATGTCTAGCTGTCAATTACTGTGCCAAGGTGACAGGCTCTTCTTTGAGCACCCTCTTTCAAAGGTGTAGAAAGCTGAAAACATTGTTGATGAACCAAACAAGTAATTTTCTACAAATGAAAAAGTATTTTAATGCAAAATGATTATCGAATTATTGAAAAAACGTCAATGGTTCATATGTATAACAGATTTAATGAGCGAACACGTTCAAGCTGTTGAATGGGAGAAAACCGCATTGCAAGAGCTGGACATTACTGCAACCGATTTAAGTACGGAGTGCTTAATGGACTTGTTAGTTCGCGTGCCTGCTCTGCGATGGCTTTCAGCTGGACAGCAAGATGGATTCAACGATGCCGTAACAAAAATTTAGCATTTTGATATTTCAATCTAATCCAGTATAAATTGTAGTGTAAACAGCAACTACGATTTCCACGACTAACACTTTTTCTGAATGTTGTTTTAAAGGTATTACGTGCTTTCTCCGAACGGGGCAATGCAAAACATCTCGTTGCCCTGGACTTGGATGCGTCAGATAATCTCTCAGAGGAAGCTCTCTATAAATTCATTATGAAATTTGGAGCCCAACTCCGAGGCATTTGCCTCGCTGGAATGCCGCATATCACGGACCAGCTTTGGATTTCAGTGCTTCCTGTTCTTAAAAACGCAAAGTATGTAGAAGTGGTGATAATTTGCCAGAATTTAGTTTTAGATAACTAAACACTTATTCTTTCTTTTTGTCAGAATTCTGGTAATGGGCACCACAGATCGTCTCTCAACCAAAATTCACGTTGACCAACTTATGGACGCGATAGCAAACAACTGTGGAAACGTGGAAAGATTGGAGTTGCGATGGGACCCTGAGGCACTTCGATTTTCTGACAAGGGTCAAAAAGCTATTGACATAATTCGTGTCAAGTGCCTTAAGCTAAGCTGCCTGGTTCTTACGTAAGTTAAAAATATACATTAAAGTGTTAAAAATACTGTAATAACTAATTAATTTCTTAACTGTATTTTTTGGTAAAGGGATGGTCGATATTATGAAATTGTCAAAGCCAACTTTGAACGAGCTGACCGAAAAACGGTTGTTAGGACTACAACCAATTGTCGAGCCACAAACTGCTACCTTCTCAACTTCTACAAAGATCTATTATTTAACTGAAGACAAACGTGTTAACTAAAAATTAAACAATTTCCCGGTTTATCAATGAAGCTATATTCCCATCTTAATTACTGTTTATAAAAAAACATACTACATAATCTACTCTATGTCGTTATTATTGTTATAACTATTGCTACTTATTATTTTACTCAAGAAATGTATTCCTACTGATTTGGTAGTTGTGTATGCAAAAGATAAAAATTATTAGGCATTTACATCATTATTTGAAAAAATTTATGTATGTGGTAATTTATCAAAGCAACAGTTGATTGCTCATAAAAAGCAAGTTGACAAAAAAATCCTCGTGTATAATTGACTTATTCCATGATTGTTCGAAAATAATTTTCCTGGTAATCGAAATAAAAGTTAAATCCAACAAAGGGTTCCTAATGTCCATTCTTTTCATATTACCATATCAACCATATATTGTACATGACCTTCCATGGCATATAACCAAAAGTCACTGCAGTTCACAGTAATTTAACCAGTTAGTATCTTTTACTCTTTCCTTTTATGCTTGACTACTATACTCTCACCAGTCTCATCCAATTCACACTACAAAAAACCAAGACATATATTTAGCCCAAAGTACAATGTAAGCATGCATGCATAATGAAACGATGATGATAATACGTTTCCATTCCATTTATGCCAACGATGAAACTACGTGAAACATGAGCATGAGAGCGTGTGTGCTAGCCGTGCTGATGTACAACATCAAGTCCGAGAAAGTTGCTTCTCGTAATTCGCTTTCTTCACTCATGTTCATGCAACCAAGCCGTATGTAACAACTGACTTGACTCACGCAAGACTGTCCTCATGCATGCTTTCCATTTCCATTTAAAGAGTATCACTCCTCCTCCTCCAACAACTTCTCATCATATCATACATACATGCATAGCAGCCAGCCAGCAGCTTAGGGAAACTTTTTTTTCGGAGGAACCATCAAAACTAGCCAAAAAGTATGGTAGTTTTGTGTAATATAACGGTATTCCATGCTATTATGGTGATGATGTAGAAAGCAAGTTATTTCTCTATTCTTTTATTATATGTAGTATATGTACGTAGTAGGAGCAGAAAAAGAAGAAGAGCAGATGGGAAATTGGAATGCCTGAGATTCATTTTTTTATCGCATCGTCGTCGTCGTCCAAGGCTATACCACAAAACTACAACATTTTCTATTGCCAACTAATATACTTGCCTTGATTTTTATGTTGTTCCTTTTAACCATTTTATTGTAGCCATAAGAAAATTCAATGCAAGTCATGCATAGAACATTGCCATTGTATTAAAAAATGGACATGTGTGGCGATGATGTGTGTTCGTGTGTGTAGAGAAATAAAAGGGAAGTGATGAAAGTAGCGAAGAAACTGATTTAAAAAACCAGCCAACCAAGATTTTACTCAATTTTTCAACTAGCTTGGCTGGAAAGAGACAGTCAGACAGACAACACTAATATGGAACATAATAGTACAATATGGAAGCAAAAACATCATAAATAACTGATTATGGGAATGATGTTCAGTTGTGTCTAGTTTTTTAAAGGGAAAGGAGAAAGGATTTTATTTTTTTCTTTCGGTTTTCGTTACACCAAGTAAATGAGTTAGAAAGAAGTGGTCGGCTAAGAGAACACTAAAAAAATTATTATTTTGAAGTTAACCACAGAGAGATTTTTTTTGCATAGTGGATTAGTTGTGATGATGATGATGTTGTTGGAAAAGAGAAATTTGGACTGTAAGCAGCTTAAAAAAACAAGTGTATACCTTTTTGAGTGAAATTGTGCCGGCTATTAAATGACCGATAAATAAGGAGAAAAGTGACCAACTATTTGTTATGAAAAAATTTCTCTTTTAAGTGTGTAGCCATGCAAATATCTATTTGTGTATAGGTGAATGGGAATGAATACAAATAAAGTGATAAATTCATTGACGGAAGGAATTCAAAGTGAATATGGATTTATTTTGCATCATTTGAAGACTACCTCAACGGCAGGTAATTCGATTAATTAAAAGGATTTGTGTTTGAAGATTAATGGTAGCGTTTGCTTACGATTAGCAGGAATAAAAATGGAACGAATGCATTTCTATTTTAATTTTTTTTTGCATTCTGGAGTCAGCGTACTTTTTTTAAATAATCGATTTCATTATTGACATACTTTTTTCTTCTCGAACAAAAATGCAATTTAAATATTAAAGAGAATGGCTATGGATGGTTACATTTGTGTTTGATTTTTATTGTTTTTGTGTAGCTGGGAATACGACTTTTTTTACGATGGTGAGAAAAGTGAAGGGCATGTGCCATCGGTTGTCGGTTTCCTCTTGTTTCATGCATGCTTGGTTTTTATGATGATCTTATACTGTAATTACTACTATTAGGTATCCATTTGGAAGTTTGGCTTGTTGTTATGAAAATGGACGTTTTCTTTGTCAGATATCAGTTAGTTGAGTTGGCATTTCGCAGTGGCATCACAAAAGATAATACACAACATAACATACGTGATGAGTTTATTAGAGAGGGATAATTTCAACTCAAGTAGCAAAAATGTTGGAAACCAGATATACTTGCGTATTACGCTTGGTGTGGTGTTCCATTCAGGTTCCTAATGAGTTTAAAGGTAGTCAGTTTTCGCAAATCAACTCTAGGCTTGTAAACTGGTTATTGGGTAGTATTACTAGAATTATTTAGTTAACATAGCACGCACTAATGCAAATAGATGGGTTGTTATTTGTTATTCTTACATTTCTCAACTTAATACTAGTTTCAACCTGCATCAAATCTTTTAAATGAGTTTTTACATATGTTTTTCACTGTTCCATTCTTTCCATTGATGATAGAAGAGAGATAAAAAGACAAAGGAAAAAATAGTGTGACAGCTAGTTAAAATATGGTAATGCAGTTCACAGGTTCCGAACACACGAAATTCTTGCAGACACCTAATTATTGGATAAAAATTGATATTGCTTTTGCAATTCAATTTTTGACACTCCATTTTTAAAAGTTAGGCAGTGAGGCAGAAAAAGTGCAATGAAGCGGATACAGAGTAAGCAGTCAAGGAACTCGTGATCAGTTCACTTAAGACAAGCCGGGTAACCGGTTGTACTTTAATTCCACTTCCCAATTGAGGGCAATTGACAAAAAAATATTGTGATTTTAACGTTCTGTAAGATAAGCTATTGAAAATAGGCTTCCTTCATTTAAATGTGTTCTTGGCTTAAAATCATACAAATTTTTTTTAAAAAATCTGCAACCTAAAAATGTATAATTAGTCGAAATGCAAAAAACTGCACAAACATTTAAAAAGTATTTAAACTTAGAAAACAGGTTAAAATACTGTAATTATTGCGAAAGTGTGAGTCTTGCTTCATAAAAACCATGTCTTTTACATTCTAAAATCACACATCTCAAAACTGACAGATTACATGCATTGCGCATGCTCATTTAAAAAAAGAATACTTACTTGGTACCATAATCGTCATACAAAAAATTCAACAAATGTAAACTACTCTCATCTATTCACATAAAGTTAATTTCATGTTAGTTCATCTTCCCAAAACACAACCGAAGCAAAAAAAACTATTTTACGCACTTTTTATGGTCCCGTGCGCCACCGTACTCTTTACTTTAGAGCCTTTAAGCACCTGTAAAAAAACCTAAAAGGTCTTTCCTAACTGATTATTACGATTGCGTGTAAAAGGATCGCCCTGTGTATTTTCCTCCCATTTTAATTCTTTTTTCCTTTCACATTCCTTCTTGCCTTGTTTTTTAGCGAAACAAACCGTGTTTTATTTTGTGGCTTGTCTATTTCAAAGTGGTTTTTTATGACGATGATGATTCAGCAGTTAAGTTTTTGAAAAAGAACATTTATTTCGCTATTCTCTCAATTTTGCTTTGTAAAATAAAAGAAACATGAAACATCTGCCGTTGTGTAGGGCTTTAGATTTAGGGTTTTTAAATTGCAAACAAGTACCAATTTTCTTTGCCATAAATCAGTTTATTACGGTTCTCCTACTTAAGTTACATACAACACATTACAGTAAACATTATCATTTGTAAATCTTTCTAGACAAGCATACATACAAGAAACACACGCTGAAAAAAACTGTATCTTTATTTTCGGGGATGTAATTTGATTAAAATCATGTTTCTCTTCAAGTTTACTACAATCGTGATCATAAATGGGTAGGTTTCTTGTGAGTTAAAAAAAGGGTTAAAATAAAATCTGAGCACTCATATTGCAATAGAATTTATCTGGATGTAATTTTCGAGTAGGAATGTGTGTTGTGTATGTAGTTTGTTTGTATGTGTGCAGATTAATAAGGTGGCAGTGAGGCACAACAATTTCATGATTTCACAAGCACAAGGGTCTGCGTTGCATTGAAGGCTGAAAATCAGAACTTAAGCACAACTATTTGACATTTGCAAATTTGACAAATATTTGTTTTTTTTTAAATCTGGGGTCAGATTCAAAATTCGAAATACTACTTCACTAAAAAAGGTGGGAAAGTTAAACTTTAGAATTTCGAGACGAAAATCACATCCAAAAGGTAATTGGAGACGTAGAATGCGAATTTGAAGTCAGATTCAAAATTTGAAATGCTACGTTACTGAAAAAGGCAGAAAAGTAAAAAAAATAGAATTTAGCTACAAAAATTATTTTTAGGGCAATATGGAGGCGTAGAATGCGAATTTTAGGTCAGATTCAAAATTTGAAATGCTACGTTACTGAGAAAAGGTGGAAAATTTCAAATGTCAGAATTTCCAGACGCAAATCATACCCAACAGGGATTTGGAGGCATTGGATATGACATTGAATCTGAGGTCAGGCTTGAGTTTTGTCCTTTTCAAACTTGGGGGAAATCCCAAATCTTACAAAGTAAGGTTTATCAGGCTGAACTTCAGTGTATTAGGGTATTCGAAAGTCCTAATATTAATTTGATGTCTGATTTAAGTTTTGGTTTTTCAACGCCGGATGAAGCCCCAAGTTGTGCACGATAAGAAACTCAGTACAAATTCTTTGTACTTTGATATGCCAAATTTGAATTTAATGGTCATGTTAAGACATGGCTGGGGGTCTTAAGCTACCGAAATCATGTCGTAAGTTGACCCCATCTAGAAATCTGTACACATTTGTGTACAGCACGG
>JAQFXM010000196.1:0-62777 GCA_034693345.1 Entomobrya multifasciata
TACATTTTTGTAATTTGGTTAATCGTCGTATCTGAAATTTTTTATTTTGGTTAAGTGTCGGGCACAAGGTGCCGAGTCGAAAAAATGCAAATTTGGTGCAACGTCGTTTTGGCGAAGCGTCGGACAATCGTCTAAATGTTATCATTATGTATACATTATGCAATGCATTCGCTTTTTTATTGGGACCATCAGATTTATGTTTAAATTGCTATAAAACGTTTTGAAACCAAGCATGCAAGAAAAAATGAAAAATTACAAATAAAAGTTATCATGGTCTTTCAGATTGTCTACTTTCCCTACCAGAGGCAGTTGTCCAGCCAGAAACATCACTAATAGTACTAACAGCATCATGACTACTACTAACAGCTTCGTGACTGGTTCTAATAGACTGTGATTGACTGTCGATTCCAGATCTAAAACTTTCACCATCAGTTCTACTATCTGAAACTGCTGATTGACTACCCCAAGCCGGTGTAATGATATTATTACCCCCTTCATGGCTTCTGGCTAATCGCAGACCCTGTTCACTTCCCCACCCGCGTCTAGTTCCACGAGCGTCCCGGTTCCCTACAGCAATCCCTGTTTGGCTACCCCATCCTAGATGGCTAGTACTACTACCGGCTCTTCCAGGACGACCATCCCAACCAGTTCGGCTATCTCTGCCTTCCAGCTCAGTTATGATTACACGTCCAGATAGTGGAGTAAGTGGAGTCACAGCCCACTCTCCTGTATCCGTACCTTGATAGCTTAGTTCTGAAGTGGCAGCTTCAATCTGAGCAACTTGAAGATTATCAGCATTTGTACTCAATTCGGCAGGTTCCATTGAATTTTCGATACCCGTTGAAAACCAGTAAAGGAAGATTTTGAAAATCAGCATGAAAGCAAGTGTAAGTGTGGAAATGAATCCTTGCTCCGATGGTTCTGCTTTTGTGTCAAAGAATTCGATTCCAAACGCAATCACCATCAGTATTATAAAAATGAAATAGAGTAAGCGCCAAACCACAACTCCACTGGGTTGTCTCTAAAACAAAATATGTTCCAAATTTACCCAAAACTGACGTTTTTCTTTATATTTTTATAAATTCAATCTCTTTTATGTACCTGGATTATAGAGCCAATGCAATATCCGTTTAATCCGAAACCTGGAAATATTTTTGCCGTGTTAGAGTTTTAATGAAGGTTATGCATTCACACGAATTAGTTTGCAATTTTTACCTATTAATGTAATGAGCAAGCCTCCAAAGCCACCTAGCCCCGCTTTTATTGCTGGTAGTGCAATAAACGTCCATACCTGTCATTTACAAAAAAACAATTCAAACGTTTCTATTCATTTAAGTATCGCTATAAAGTTTACTAGATATTCATTTCAAAAATTTATTTTACACACCAAGTCTACCGTCATCAAAATTCTTGATCCAAGCACGTGGAACCGGTTATAATATTTCCAAACGCCAACTGTATCATATCCTATTGGAACAAGAGACTGGAGATCATCATCAGCTCCCTCATAACTACCCACTAACAGCCTTGGTTCCTTTTGTTTCTCAATTACACGAGCCACTTCAATAAAAATAAGATAAAGGTACACCCGTATAACTGGCATCAAAATGAGTAGGTAAATGTTGAAAGACGAGAGAGCGTCGAAAATCATTTTTATATTTCCATGTCTTAAAGCATCCAGTGCTACTGCAGCAATTATCCAGATGAACATGTATGTCTTTGGTGTCTGTTACAAATTACAAAGTTGTACGTTCCAGTATCATTTTCAACTCGATTTAAACTCCATCAGTAGCAATTTCAAAATATGCGAAAATGCATCAATGTGTAGGAATCTTTGTATAAAATTACCTTCACTAGTATTGCCCATATTGCTAATGATAAAACAGCTCGAAGGAAGACATAAAGCAGTGGATACTGGTCCGAATGAAAATTGTAGGAATCTACGAAAATAATTAGGTAGTTATCAAACACACACCCTTTAACCGTTTCCCATTGATATTTCACAGTTTATATTCTTATGATGCCCCAAAATTGCAAAAATAATAGATAATGTGCATTTTACATACCGACCGTTCCCTTGATTGTTTCATTAGCTGAAGCCAAAATGATTTCTTTAAGAAGCCAATCAAAAGCGATTATCTGAAAGCATGCAGCAAAAATGCATGAAAACAAAATTATACAAACAACAAATTTCTTGAATAATTTTACACTTTGAAATTTCATCATACGGTTAATTAAATTTGTCTTAATTACATTGTCTAAAATCACAGCAGACACAAACGCACTGCCAATTGGCAGGCCAAACCTTAACCAGTAGTTCATAACCAATTTGCTACCCGTAAATCCATTACCGGTAGGGTAAAATGATAATTTACTTTAGTAGAAAAATAGAAAGTTCAGTCTTGGCAGTATACTGAGTTAAATAATAAAAAACAACTCTGATAAACACTTTTACATGCTATTTCGAAATTCCCATTTCTCTAAAGTGTTCATCATATGCATTGTTTCGTGTTTTGTCGGCGTCTGTATCACTTGCCTGAAAGAAATGAAGTCAGTATGTGTGTAGATATGGAAAACCATTGCCATTGGCTGTATTGGAACTATTAAGATAAGTCAATCTGAATCTGAAAACAAAATGTTTCATTCAATAAGAATAGTTGTTGTGATGAGAGTCGTCAATTCACATATACTTGTTAGTATAATCAGTTCTGTAAGGCAAAAATAACTTAAGACATAATATGAAGTGCACGACGGAGCAAAAACAACACACTTGCTTCGGTTGTATCGTTTTGAAATTGTCATCTCCGTATTCAAGACTCAAATTGGCTTGATCTGTGGTGGTTATGGTGTGAGATGTATTACAGAAATGCGTAGTAAATGAAGAGATGTTGATGATATGATTTTTTTGTATTACTGATGACTGCACGTTTAAAAACAGTGAACCGTACTGTCTTTATAAATCGGTACTACAAAAACATTTTAACGATAGTTTCTTAAAGCGTTTTCTAAAAATAAATAGATATTACTTAGCATATAGGAAGGAACATGCTTATATATTAATAGAAATGTATCATTTGTTAGTAAAGTAAGAGCTCTTTATTAAATCGAACGATATTTTTTGTTGTAAAAAACTCGTTGTATTTCTTTTCGAACGCTACGCATGACTTCTATCTAATAAATGGAATACAATCTTCGAGTTCAAGCATAAAGGATTATGTAATTAAAATGTTATTTAATCAACTTGATTACATCAAGGATTTTAGTTGAGTCAAGTTTTTGATCCAGTATACATACATATATGATACAAGGTGTCTCAAATAGTTAGAATTGGGAATATCACACTGTAATAGAAAAGTGAGATGAAGTAAGGCATGTAGTCAGATCTAGAATATGAAATGAATACGTAATTTGTTTAGATGTTATGTTTTTTGGAACATTTTCTTGAAAATACAGCTGCACAAACTCTTTTCATCTGACAAACGTACGCACGGCTTAAAACGATGTAGCATATTATACCTATGTTTATATGCAGCACGGAATGAAAATGATCTTGACAGCGTTTGGTAAACTAAACGAAGTTCATGAATATACAGATATATGCACATATATAATTTAAATTACTTTTAAGATAAGTAATCCATAACCTTCAAAAGTTATACTTTAATATCAACTCAATTTGGATAACTTGCTTTTTCAGCTTGTGTTAACATCTCCAGTGTTTAAAGACTGATCTCATGTGATGTTCATAGATGAAAATCTCATCATACAAAGCAATCATAAAAGATTGCTACACACGTAAAAATGAATAGTATATCAAGTTTCACACTGTTTGGGTTGGGAAAATGAATAAGCTAGTTATTAATGGAATACACACCCACACATTTCCAAGTTACATAAAAAGATAATCATCATTTCGTCAAAGGACTGAGTGAAGAACATTCGTCTGTGAAATTAGTTCTTTTGTTAATTTCAACCTAGAAAACACTCAATCTAACGAACATTTAAAAATCATTTAAAAATGGCAAACTCCCATAAAACGGAAGTGGACAGTTTGGAAACACTTTTGGAATCAAACTTGCCAAACGAAGAGCTTAAAGAAGCATGGCGAATAATTTATGGATCTCAATATCCACCAAAGTCAGTTTCCATTTTTTCATTTGATTCCAAAAACTTTAATTTAAAAAACTTGTGAATATATATATAGCTTTATATATTTATAATTGTGAATTGCGCTCATTGTAGGGAGCTATCCATTCCTAAACCAACTGTGGAAACAGCTACCTCATCCAACATTCAATTGAAAACATTCCAGTTCACTGCTGCTCAAGAGCAATTACGACCTCCACGCATAGTACGCGTTGGATTATTTCAGAACAAGCTCCCATTGCCCACCGATGCCCCACTTGTTGAACAAAGGGCTGCGTTGCATAAACTCGCTGAAAAATCGATTACTTTGGCTGCACAATGCGGAGTGAATATATTTTGCTTTCAAGAAACGTGGAGTAAATTGAATACTTTATGGTTTAAATATATGTTGCGCTTATGTTTTTATTTTATTTACAAAACTCAAAGATTCATTCATTTTCTTTAGCAATGCCATTCGCGTTTGCAACAAGAGAAAAACTGCCATGGACCGAATGTGCAGAATCTGCTGAGGATGGTCCCACAACTCGTTTTCTGCAACAACTTGCCAAAAGGCACAATATGGTTATCATAAACCCAATTTTGGAACGTGATTCCGTTGATGTGCTTTGGAACACTGCAGTCGTAATATCCAATTCAGGTCAAGTTATGGGGAAAACAAGAAAGAATCATATACCCCGAGTAGGAGATTTTAATGAATCAACCTACTACATGGAGTCCACTCTAGGTCACCCAGTTTTTGACACGCAATTCGGAAAGATTGCGGTCAACATTTGTTATGGAAGACATCATCCACTGAATTGGGCAATGTTTGGATTCAATGGTGCTGAAATTGTGTTCAATCCATCAGCTACCGTCGGTGCATTGAGTGAGCCATTGTGGTCTATTGAAGCCAGGAATGCTGCAATTGCAAATCATTACTTCACTTGTGCTATTAACCGAGTTGGAACTGAAGTTTTCCCTAATGAGTTTACATCAGGGGATGGAAAGCCAGCTCATAAGGATTTCGGACATTTTTATGGGTCTTCATATGTTGCTGCACCCGATGGCACAAGATCCCCTGTACGGTTTTTAAGATAATATGAATTTTTGGAAAATCAGAAATTGAATGATCATTGTTTAATCATGCTTTAAATTGATATAGGGCTTATCACGCACTTCAGACGGACTATTGGTTGCAGAGATGGATTTGAACTTTTGTCGACAAGTTAAAGACAAATGGGGTTTCAGGGTTAGTTAACCAAGTGTAATTATTGATATAAAATTTAAAAGCAATCAAATCATCATTTTTCTTTAAATGTTTTTTACAGATGACCATGAGGCTTCCAATGTATGCTGAATTGTATGCGAAAGCTAGCAAGCCGGATTACAAACCACAGGTAATAAGTGAGAAGGAAAAACCACGAGAAGATTGAATTGATTGAAATGAGACCACCAATAGGCCAGCTAAAAAACATTCTGAAGGATCTGTACTCTGACTAATTTCACGAAGCATGCCATTGAAAGAAATGTGAACCAACGCAAACACAACTTGTGTTGCGTTTCTTGAATTTCTCGAACAATTTATAAAAATAAAGTTTATTACAGAATTCGTATTTTAAATAATAAATACAAATAAATAATTTGTTTGCATGAAAATAATTTAAAAACGGTCGTCCTCTAAGAATATTTTTATTTATGTGTTTTTGCCCAAAATGGAAAGAAGCTGAATCCAAACAACTTCTCTGGGGGCTTGGCTTCAACTGGATCAAGGCAACCATTGGACTGGATCCACTTGGTGTAGTATGAAACTTGTGTGTATCTAAAAAAGGAAAAATCTTTTTAGGCTACAGAAATACTTTCATAAAAATAATTTTCATGTTGAGCATGAGAAGTTAATTCCATGAATAATACACTTACACTCCTGGAAATTTGGGCCTTGCACATCCGCTGAAATGGTTTAACACAAAAAAAAGTTTACAATAAAAGTTTGAACCTCAGTTTGTAAATATTATGCTGAAATTGGCTTACATTCCCCACGAAACGACTCCAGTTAAAACACCATCACAAACCAATGGTCCTCCAGAATCACCTGTATAATGTACACGACAAATAATTTGTTAACTTACAGGAATGAATTTAAATTAAAAGCAGATCTCGCCTCGTAGAGCTCCATATTTTAGTACCTTGACAAGAATCAGTTCCACCTTCACTGAATCCAGCGCATAGCATTGCTTCTGTGATCTCAGATTTGCCATAATAGTCCATGCATTTCTGGTCAGTCATTGTTGGAACCACTGTGTACATCAGTGACTTGGAAATGCTACCACCTTCTTTAGTGGAACCTTTAAATAAAATGAGCAAAAAATGATTTACAAAGAGAAATCATTGAATAGTCAGAATGGATCATAAAATATAAAAATAGTACCCCATCCGCTTATAATGCAATGCGTGTCAGTTGGAGTGTCCGCTTTAAATTTTGGTAAAGGAACATCATTCACATTAACTTTGTACTGGATCGGTGAAGTTAGCTGTGCAAAAATTAATCACGATTTTTTTTAACTGTATGCACAAAAGAATCAGTAATAATTTGATGAAGCCAATTATACAATATTCTTACCTTTATAATTCCTATATCATTCTCAATTGTGTCTGGGTTATAACCAGGATGAATAACAATCCGTTTAACTCTGAACTCTGAAGCTAATGGATCCGTACGCAAAGTTATAGAGCCAATTCGAACAATTATGTCACGGTTGCTTCGTCTAAACAAAAAATAGACCGTCAAATAATTGGCTAAGTACAAAGTAAAGATGCATACCTCCCAGTCTAATTTCCATACAGAATACAAATTCATATTTCTCTTACCTTTCCAAACAATGTGCCTGCCAAAAATAAGAACAAAATGATTTTAAAAACATCTTAAACATTTTTTACGATCAACGAGTATTTAAACTACTTTGTAATAAAGATAAGTTCATACAGCCGTCACAACACATTGCCCCACAACTGCTCCTCCACAATAATGCGTCTTTGTTCCAAAGAAAGAAACTTTCTGGATGGAGACTTGATATGGAAATTCTCCATGCACAGCTAAAATTCAGAAAAAAAATATTTAAAAAATGTCACATTCAATCAGAATACATTAACTGAAATATGTTTTTGTACCTGGTCGTCCTCCAACGATCCGGTCACCAGGTTTTATAAATTGGTGAACATATTGATCTCCTGCACTTTTTAGCAAACTTGATGGTATTCGTGGCATAAAGGCCCAAGATTCTGTTAAGAATAAAAAACAACTCTCGTTTGAACATCTTTAATCTTCAAGTATTTAATTTTTGTACAAGTAATCAAATGTATGCACTGTTGAACTAACCTAAGCACCATGCTAATATAATAATTCCTACTATTAACAATAATTGGAATATGTGTGATATCTTCATTTTCAAACTTCTGATCCGTTAGGAGTGCGTCCGTCATGTACGGTAAAGCGTTAACAAACAATTAAATTTTTTCTGGACTTTGTCATAATCACTATTTTTAATTACAACTTTGTTTTGTAACAGCTAACAATTTTCACTTTCATGAAACAAACCAAATCAAATGCTTTTTACTGAAGAACTGAGGTGGTAGTAAACAAGTACTATTTCATTTGGAATATAGTACAACACTGCGTATGTAAACCACTTTTAAACAACTTTCACTTGAAAAATGCCGATGGATGCATAGAAGGTTAACGGGTAGACCAACAGGTACCTACAATCAAATACAAACTACAGGTAAAGGGTCCATAATATGCACTTGTTTGAATTTCATAATGGGGAATGGGGATTGCCTGCATGATTAACAATGCCGAATAGAGATCATGCATGTATCGTATTTACACGTATCCTTCTCGCAGGAAGTAGCCCTTTACCTTCCTCTGGTCATTTTATTGCTCGTACAAGTATGCATTTTACGCTCTCTCTCTCGTCATGTCTACTTTACACTTTCTATTGGCCTCTTTTGGACAGGTGCTTTGTATAAATATTTGTATTCAGTCATAAAGTTGAAATGACTCTCGCTTCTGAATCTCTACACAGATCAAAATAGGTAAGGACGGGTTTAAGAAGATGGTAATTAAGATTGCATTACGACAAGTAGCATCACCCTTCTATCCAGAACCCTTTCTTCAGAATTCAAGGCAAATTAGCATGGAAACTTCGTGGGATGGATGAATGGACATGTGGATGTACTTGACCCTAATGCAGATTGCATATCACTCTTTTAGCTAATGGTTCGGTTGGTGTGATTGTAACAAGAAATCTTACTGTGTTCTCGGTTCTTGTATCATGCTTTAAAAGATACTTGCATTTATGAAATACACTTGAATGAAAGATCCTTATTTATTTAAAGACATCAGACAATGGCTAATACAGCAAATAGATATAAGAAAGATGGTGGACTCGTGAAGAAAGACGAACGTCCGACCAAGTCCTTCGGAACGATTTTAACTTTTGCCACAGGAGCAATAGGGAAATGGCAAAAGACTCTGACGGAAGAAAGACGACAAAAAATTCGAAAGCTCTTTACCATTCCTCGAAATGACCCTCAAGATCCTTTCAAACCCAACTCTAAAGACCAGGTAAAAATTCTCAGTGAACAACCTCTCCGGAAGTCATTGCCTCCTGAAGAGGAGAATATGCTGCAAACCATCGCTGTCCATTATGACTACTGCCTTCCACTAGACATTATAGATTGGCCTTATCCAATTCGTGACATTTCAGATGATAATCGGGAACAGCTTGAGAAACTTCCAACTTGGTTGAAGGCACTGATAATTAGGCGTTTTGATAAAATTCATGAGTACTTTGGTCCAAGAACACCATACTTTTTACGAATGTTAGCAAATCGCATAGATTTCCAGCGATCAGTTCCAATGAAAATCTTTGAAATTGATGAAAATGAGGATGAAGAGGATGTGTACACTATCAATAAAAACTTTGTGATTAATGACGTTGATTTTGATAATGGTCCAATTATGGAGACAAGAAAGACTACGAAAAGTCTTCAGGGTACTGATCTATTTAGAGTTGCCCATGCTATTGTTTTATGGAGATTACCGAAAACTGCGAGAGCAGAATGGGCTCCAGGTGTGGTACATAGAAGCGCTGTAACTTTAAGGAGGGCTATGTTAACGCGTGCCACTCCAGCGGAAATTGCAATGGTATTTTTTATGAAAGTCATAAATACGCTAAAATTCCCCGGGATAGTATTAATTACAGGCATCTGCTTTTTCCGGTTTATGTTGCATTTTTAGGCAGTTGAAGATGAAAAATCTACTGTACTTAGCGATGATGAGAATGAAGAGGAAAGTTTGTACAAACCACCTAGCTGGCAAGAAATAATTAGTGAGCAGCCAGAGTTTAAAGAAAAAGTTCAAGCTGAGGTTGAGAAAGATTTTAGTCAGGCTCCAAAGGAATTTCGAAAATATGAGGAAGATGTTGCGCCGAGAATAAGGAAAAAACGAGAAAAGCGAAAGAAAATGAAAGAGGGTAACAGTTTATTCGCAAATTCATACAAAATGATTAATACAGTAAATTAATGGTAATTGGTAAAATACGTTAATCGTAATTTATGTAGCTGAACGTCAGCAGTTGAAGGAATTGAAACAGCAGCAGAAGTGGTGGAAAAGAACCCAGCTTTATGCTTCCAGAAAAGCGCGGATGGATAGAAAAGAGGAACTTATAACGAGGGGACTTTATCGCAGATATTCCAGGATTTGGTACAAAAACTGTCCCAAGGAGGAAATGTGAGTTTGGAAATGGATTGGAACTTGGAACTAATTAAATAAAGCTGCTTGTACAGTACATACTAAAATGCAGAATTCAATTTTTAGTGCTCCCACGAGAAAAAGGGCTCATCATTACAGATGGGACGAAGGATTCCATGCTTACATTGTTGCATTAGTGGCTTCTATGCTATTTAAGGGCTTCATTATGGCTATAATTATCATAAATGCGATTGTCCTTGCGATTGAAACCGGTAAAAAATAGTAAAGCTAAATACTACCCAGCATTTATGTTTAATGCAGGTTACATTTAAGAGTAGATACACTTAAAAATGAATTAAATAACGATTCTGTTTCTGGCTTTCCACTCTTTTTTACAAAATTAAGGTGAAATTGACGAGAAACTGGAGTATGTCAACCTATTTGAAATCGTGGACAATTTGTTTCTCTCTGTTTACATAACTGGTTTGAATAATAATTGAAACCTTAAATGAGTTAAAAGTTTTATAAAGTAAGATTTCTAAACTTAAATACTAATTCATTATTACTGATCTTTAAAATTTAACCCTAGAATTTATTGTGAAAGGTAAACTTCCAAACTTCCAGCTTTTAAAATGCACATTTTATGCTATATAATGGAAAATACATGATTTCTTTACTTTTTGCAGTGTATGCTCATCCTCAAAGATACTGGAGAAGTGGATTTAACATATTTGACTTTATAATCTTAGTTGCCTCACTAATAAAGGTATATAGTTATGTTCATTCATAAAATAACTTACTTGGAATTTTTTGGACTTGACAATTCTGCTAACAAATATGTTTTTCGAACATTTAAAAAATAGGCCGTGTCTGATTGGTTGAGCCTTGGGGAAGTGCAGTTTTTAAGAGTTTTAGTAATAGTCAGGGCTTTACGTATTCTTCGTGGTGTCTCTATCAATATACAAATTCAGGTGAGAAAAACTTAAATGTTTCACAATGCCCCAAAAATTTGGATCATGATCGTAATGCTCTGCGTGCGTTTTTCTTTCAATCATCATTTCAATTGATAGGTCCTTGTAACAGCGCTGGTGGAAACGCTGAAAACGCATGTCCTCAGTGTACTCATCCTTCTTCTTTTACTGATGTATATTTCCTCAATTATTGCATACTACATGTTTAGTGATGTGCTCCCGAAGAAATGGGGAAACATTGGGAAGGGTAATTACTCTGAATTTTTAATGATTTCCTCCACATAATTTTATTACACTTCATCTAAAAAGCGATAATGATTTGAAAATATAACCTTGTTTCTGTTTTAATAATTGCTTTGATGCACGTGTGTAGGAATGCTGAACCTCTTCGCGTTCGTAACGGTACGTTCACACCACACGGTTATCATTATCGATCATTTTCCTTATGCACTTTATCAATACTATCGACCTTGTCGATGCAAGCATTCAACTTGGCAGTGCAGTGCATTAATAAAATTATAATTTTCAACAGATGGATGGATGGACTGACATGGTAGACGACTTTGTAGAAATAGGTGGACAATGGATTCATTACGGGCGTCTTTTTGGTCTGATTGGAATCGTTCTAGGAAATTTCATATTTTCTAACATTTTTATTGCCATCATTATCATGCAGATTTCAGAAGCAACCGAAGCATTCAGGGTATACAAATAAGCGAAATAACTAGTGAATAATTAACTTTATAAATTAATTGATTTAAATGTTTTCCTGTAGAGTAAGCAAAAGGAGGAGAGGGAAGCTGTGGTTAAACGTAAGAAGGAAATAGTTTTCAGGTAGAAAATTGTTCCAGTTTTTCTTTGAGAATATTTTGTTTTGCATGTCTAGTTTAGTTTGCTAATGGCTTTGTATTAAAACCTTGATTTGTAAATTGCAATAATTTATCTTGCCTCAGGCGCCAAAAGCTGGATATGCGGCAACTCTTAGCTAAACAGAAGCTATCACTGAGCGTGGACTTTTATTACTTGGCTAACCAGTTTCAAAAATTGCTGCGACATGATGACTTGGTTGATATGCATGAAATGATATTTAGCCCTTTGTGGATTGACTGTTTAAATAAATGTAGTCAACGATGTCTCCACACGTCCAACATGTAAAGTGCTCCGATAGTGGAATTCATTTTTTAATGAAGTTGGAGGCTTCAAATTAAAATGAGATTTATGAAAAAACTATATATGGTTGTTTTACAGGCTAATGAATCTACATCGCCAGGTTGCCGATCAATTACTGACTATTTATGAAATGTACAGTGCGGTGAAACCAGTAATTAAACCCATACGACGAGCGAGGTATAACAGGTGCATACGTCTCAAAGCCAAACTGGCTGTTTTGAGAAATGAACTATATCGATCGTCTTTAACTAAATCGGAGGAAGCTGCGGTTCATGCTTACAGGCCGCTTCATGTTAAGTTACCATCCGACTAAATTCAGTGGTTATTGCCCGTCAACTTTCATAAGAGTATGAGGAGACTCCAGGCAATATTTTTTGGGAAGAGACAGTAACTGACGACGCGACTGACTGTTTTAGTGTAGGAATGAAAAAGAATACGCTAGTTTTTAATTTCAATCCAAAGTTTTTCTAGTTGTATATTATATAACTTTAATTTACATTGTAATTTACCTATTTGTAAAAAGGTATACAGTATACATTCATGGCTACATTGTACATATACATGTTTAATTGTTAATGGAACAACGTTTATGAGAATTAAATTCATTATTTCAGAAACGTGTTACGTGACTACTCGCACGAAACTGTACACATCACTAGCACCCCACTAATTTCCATCATCTAAAAAAGCCAGTCACCAGTTAATACGCTGCTGAGACTGAGAACATCATACACTATCATTATCATGCATGAAAACTTGCCTTGTCCATTCACCATTGTTCCTTGTTCCCCGTGTACACAAAATGTTCAATAGTAAAAAACGATGAAACAAAGCTAGACTAGATGATGCAACGATGACAGAAAATGAAAAAGATTTCAGTGTTCAGTAGAGCCGATGTCCCAAATGAAACCCGGAAAGTTTTCACGAAATCTCATTGCATTGTCAAAATTGTCATTTTGAATGCATTTATTTTGCAAGAAGTTTCCCTATTTTCTATGCAAAGCCGAATATAAAAAAACCTGCAACCTGAGATAATTGAGCAATCAAATCAAATTCACAAGGTAAAAGCAAATCAAATATGGTTCCATCGTTCCATATTTAAATACATAGAAAGTAAACTACACAAAGTTTAAAGTTAAAAGCAAAAGTTAACTGCTCTTATCAGGAAGCCAGACGTTTAATTGGATTACTTTAAATTACAACATTATGCGACTTTGTGTAATATGAATTAACGGTGCGCAGCGACTTGGTAAAAAACGCAGAAGAGGTTGCGGTTGTTCTTTGAAGAGATTAAGTTTTATCGTGTCAGCCAATGATTCACGCCGGTACTGGAATCCCTGAAACCAGCACTAAATTTGTAGTACGAACAGGTAGATGGTACTGATTAATATTGGTTGTGCGGTGCAAGAGGAAAAAAGTTTAATCGAAAATTAACATGAAATGTTATTGGATTTTGGAATCGTTGTGTTATAATTAGTAATTATTGATTTGAATCGGTAACTGGATCGGATATCTTGCACGAGCATCGCTTGTACATTGTAGCGGAGTGCATGTGTTTAATCTCTTTAAATACCCCTTTCCTGCATTTAATTTGCACTAAAGCAGAAGGCAAGAAGCTCGCTCGCGCATACCTATAATATTACGTTTTTTATCCATAATCTGTCCGTAACAGTGTATTTGTTTATGGGGCCATGCCATGGGGCTTGCCTGTGTTCATGCTGTGCGTGTGGTGTATTGAGAAAGTGTGTATGTGAATTTGTGGATAGGCATTGTATTTGTGTGTGGTTTGTGTTTGTGTATCTCCTTCGCTTCTCATTCTCACTCATCTTTCTCACTACTATCATCAGGGATTTGGATGGAATTGATGGTAAAAAGTGAAAAGATTTTGATAACTTTTGTTTTAGTCAAGTCATAAGCATTTTAGATTATGGAGTTTACGGACAAAAGTAAGATTTTAATGTAAACGTCGGCTGGACGTGCATTAATTGTAATTGATTGGGAATTGGGATAGTGTCAGAGTCAAAGTACTATTTCTAAACTAGTTTCTGTAATGTTTCTCTTTCGGATAAAAAGTTGAGTGTCAGAGAATTACAGGTAAGGGAAAAAATAATTGAAATTCATGTTAATGACTATATAACTTCCGGAGTGGTTAGCTTTAATTACTTATTTAATGAAATTGTTGTGCAACTTGTGTTTTATTTTCTTTTTGTTCCGCATGTTTTGTAGGCGTTCTTGTTCTACCCATTTCTTGTTTAAGAAATTTTAACGACCTGGGAAGCGTCGGGACTGGTGTCGACTGGAAAGTTGAAGCCATAACTCCACATAAGTAACGTGATGTCCATGTGAATAATTATTCTGGATTAATTAGTGGTGCTCATTAAAATTAAAAGGACGCATGTGAACGAGACCATGCACTTTTAACATCTATCAAGTGAACCTTATCCTTATCAATGAAAGTGGAAACCTTCCACTCTAAATAAGTGTTCTCAAGAGGAATTAAAATGTCTGAACCGGCTGAAACGGATTTTAATATTATGGATGATCAGGTATTTTGAATATTGAAATTAAGTTTGAAATAGTAGAGTAAGCAGTAGAAACAGTTTTTCTTTCCTGCTCATGTTGTATTTGTTAAGTTAAAGCTGAAACTCATTATGTATGTTTATTGTATATTCAAGTTCCATATGGACTGTGAGGCGTTGAGAAAATCTGAGATCTCGGAGGAAAGAATCAGTGCTTTATGTAACTTGTGGGAAACATTCCATGATGGTTACAAGTCGAATAGTTTACGGGATGCTGACCGATGTTTAGAATGTCTTCTGATGTACGCTTTTATCTTCATTATGTGCAAATTCTTAAGGTTGTTCTCATACAAGCATTGAAGCATTACCTAATTTTTTATATCCTTGATTGTTTCACAGATGTACTGCACAGTTGGTCTTCAATGTCAACTATTCAAAGAAGATCTCGTCCGACTCCAAGAAGAAGTTAAAGGGTGCCATAATATCATGCGGAAATATGCATGAATGTGTTCATAGGCAAAGGCTTCTAAATGGAATAGGGTCGATTATTGAGAATCCTTGGCAGGCAACTAGTTTCAACAATACAGTGACTGGTCCAAAATCCAAAAAGGAAGATGGTAAAAAACTTGACTTATCATTATAATGACACATGACACGAGAATTTTAAAAGAAATTGTTACTAATTTTTGCATTTTTATGATTTTATAGCTTCCAACAAGTTATGGGAGACGGAAGGCTGGGTCATGCTGGAAAGCCGAGTGGATTATTTGTCCAAAATAGGTCAAAAGTGTATTGATCGCGTGTGCTCTGTTCTCCATGTACTTGTAGAGAAGGGTCACGAGACATTTCGTAAAAACGGCAGCAAACTGATTTCCTTTCATCCCTACGAGTTCCCGTATCACAAATATATAGAGTACCTGGAAGTTTACGCGCTGTTGCACTTTAACAACTTGGTCAATACTCAGGTTTGTATTTGTGCAAAATATTTTATATTCTTTACCTTCAAGTTTACCTTATGCATTAGTTCTAATGATGTTTCGTTTAAATTTACCAGATTGTAGATACGTGGGAGCCACCGGTACTTCTTGAAGTGATTTCTAGTCTGGTTAAAAAGGCAGGGGATCCTAATTGTCCTCGTTTATTTCCCAAACTGAAGCAGTGGAAAGATGCCGGAGAAGCCGGAACATTTTTTGCCAAGAAAGCAACATGGCGTGCCCTGAAGTTACCAAACGCCACTCTGCTCACAGAATTTTTTAGCATTTGGATGGAAATGTCAGGATTTGTTGACAATGGAACGGAACAGTCTGAAGCCGAATCTCCGATTGATGAAATCATTAAAGAGGAGATAACTTGTACAGCAAATTTGTACCAGATAGCGGATGTCACAATAAAGCTGATGGGAGAAACTTCCTTCACCAGACTGAAGTACGTCGAACTTTTCGTGTTAGCTATGACAAAGGACATGACTGTGATTGAAGCTATGAAGAGAACCCAGCCTGACATGAAAACTACCATTAAGGAACTCGAGGAAAAGCTATCAATCCGTTACTTAGATCTCACCAGGTTTTTTAAAGACTACCCGAAGACGGCGAAAGACTGCTTAATTACAGCATTTTCTCTATACCCGTGCCAGAAATTGTTCACCTTTCTCTTTCCCAGTAGTTTGAGTGAAACTGAAAATATTGATATAGCTGTTGGTGAAGAAAGCGTTGCGATACCAGCCGAGTATGATGATATCAAGGAGATGGAGTTGGAGAACTGTGATTTGAAGGTGGAGGATGATCTTGATCTTGGGGATGCGTCTGATGATTTAGCTACTCTGATACACAATCCACGTTATAAAGGATTTCTTACGTTGAATTCTAACGAAGAGCTCAAGAAAGTCTGCTTGAAGTTATTGCATAGTAAAAGTGTTGCGTTTATCGAGAACCGAACTTTGGATTTTGTGAAAGTTGACTATGCCAAGTACAAAGATTTGAAATCCCGGTATGACCCAGATGATGATGGTATCGAGCAAGGGTACAGACAAGGTGATAAAAGAAATAGAAGAGTTTTGCAGTTAGCAAAGAGGAATAATGACATCATGAAGAAAGCAAGGAAAATTGCCATTCAGCGAGCTAGAAAACTGCCCGGTGATGAAGGAGTGCGTAGGAAAGGACGTCCACGAAAATCAACGACATTAGGTGATGGTTATAATTCCGCTGGTTCCAACAGTCAAAAATCTCTGGAGGATCTTAGAATGATTCCGAATGTGGCTTTGCATCAAACTCCCTGGTTCGAGCAAGGTCGTTACGTGGGTGGGTTTTTTAGTGAGTTTTTTCATACATGTATTCGCCCGAATGATCCCCCTTACAAGGAAAGGAGCTACGGAAGAAATCTTAAATATGAAGGAAGCCTACTCAAATCTGTGAGCGAAGATTATTTTCAAATTGGGCCAACAGGTGTGTTTCCTTCTTATTGGCATTATTTTTTATCTGACCGATTAACGTTAGCTTAGATGCTTCGTATTTAGGTCGCTTTGCATACATATCAAACTGAACAGCTCTTTGAGTAGATAACCACTCTTAACCTCCTAAAAATAATTTCACATTACAACACTTAAAGTTTTATTGATATCGTGCTATAGTTAGTGCTTGCAATTCCGGCAATGAACAGCTCTTCACAAATTCGGTTGGAGTGAAAAGGAGGTTAAATATGTATATATTTACTAATTTCAGCACATGGAAGCGTGGCAGGTGGCAATATAATGCAACAAAACGCCTCCGAAGGCAGTGGCATTGGCTCGCAGTCGCAGAATTCAGGTACAGGACTTCGACGAAGCAAGCGCATAAAGCGTATGCGTTTTGGTGGTGATTGGTGATGGTCTAAAACCATATTATCTCTTTTTCTATCCGTTTATCTTTTATATTTCATATCTCTTACAATTTGTATTTATGTGTGTCTCATTAAATATCTTAAATTAATATATTAATAATAATACATGATTTATGTTTCATATGGCACGATTTTTTTTATGAATTCTTTGCTTATCGCTTGCACATGTTTTTGTTCTTATTTCTTTTTAAATTTACTGGTTGTAATTTACGCTTTTGTGTAATTGCTGTGTATATTTTTATATAATTGCACTTATCTATCATCACTACAATTTTATTTTAGTTTAAAATATGAACGGACCTTTAGCATTATTTAGTGTTGATCTTTAAATTTTTCCACCTTGCACAACATGCATGTTTATATAATTGGGGTTTCACATGCTACTTCATTGATGCGCTAATCGTTGAACAATTCATTCCGATTAAATAACTGAAGTTTTGTAAAAAAAATTGGTATAAATTAAGTCGAGGTTTCGAATTAGGATTATTTTCAAATTTTCTTCAAATCAAAGCGCTATTGTAAGTTCGGAATATATTTACCCGTTGTATTTAAAAAAAACTTTTTTGTTCTTTATTTGTATTATAGAAGCAACTACGTTTGGTGATATTGGGAACAATCATTTCGAAATTATGAATCCCTCGGGCCAACCTTTTAACGAAACAATTTCACAAATGAGCAACGAGCCAAACGAGAATCCGTTTTATAAAGATCCATTTAATGGGCGTTTGCGTAACCTCGTGTATCAGTATACGCTGGATAATGTTCCTGAATTTGCTGAAAGAGAACAACCTTCTCAAAGGAATGTATCGAATTCTCACTTATCCAACGAACAAGTACCTAAAGTTGTGAGAAACGATAAAAAACGAAGAAATATTAGCATTGTTTCTGAGGAAAGTGTTACTGTTAAGAAATCAAGAAGGGGACCACCACGAAGGTCGATAAATGTTCAAAGTTTACCCGACACTGACGATTTACATAAAAATGACTCTTCTTCAATCAGAGATGAAGAAAACGAGCAAACCATTCTTCAAGGATCTAATTTGGAAAGTAGTTCTAATGAACCTGGCGCTGATATGACGTTATCTGGTGCTAAAACTTCCAAGCAAGATGTAGCCATTCCAGAGTTAGCTCCAAACCAAGCGCAAGTCATTACTGAGTTAGCCCCAGATACAGAGGCTGAGACGCTTCCAGAAACTCCTGAACGTGAAGCAGTTTTTGCTGGACCATTCCAAATTA
The DNA here is from genome assembly GCA_034693345.1 of Entomobrya multifasciata. Taxonomy (NCBI): domain Eukaryota; kingdom Metazoa; phylum Arthropoda; class Collembola; order Entomobryomorpha; family Entomobryidae; genus Entomobrya; species Entomobrya multifasciata. Next base: position 18,645 of record JAQFXM010000196.1, read on the forward strand.
TGACAACCAAAAAAGTCCCAGCTGCCAGTGTTTCTCCAATGGTTGCAATGCCAGAAAATGAAAATTTACCTATGGTGAAAGATTCTACCACAAACTTGTCGATTCCTAAACCAGCTGAAATCCGCTCAATACTAAAGCCTCTTAGAACTTACGGCAATCCGAAAAACGGCAAAAGACGATTAGGTAACTTTACTTAAAAAATACATGAATATAGTCATTACCAGCATAAGCATAACCATATTAACTGTTGTTCTTGCATTCACCCGCTCAAATATTATTATGACATTTCAGTTGTTTCAAGACCCTCATGGCAAAATTCTGATGACAAACAATTTGAAGCTTACAAGTCTGCGATTCCTGTTGTGAAAGCAGACGTCAGTCAGATTTCCACAAATTTATATCTACCTGGAACATCAGGCCAGACTAGTAATTCCACAAATAACGGCTCTGGCTCTAGTACACCATCTGCTAGCCCTTCCCTAGGACCTGATGTTAGTTTAAAATCAGACAAAGACTCAAGTCTTCCCACAAGTACGACGCAAGAATCATCCAAACCCCCAGTCTTAACTGCTACCGGAAATGCAGTATATGAACCAAATTGTGTTAAAGATGATATGGTCATTCAAAATTACTCATATTCAGGAAATTCCAGTGGCATAAATGATACAAAGAGTAGGGAGTCTAACACGAACATTGTAACTTTAACTGGCCACGAAAATAACGGGAAAACTTTAGACGAAAAATTATCGCAAAGTAACAATGAAGGTGTTGGAAAAATACCGTCTTCTGACGTGGAAACGGAAGTATACGATTATGGAACTAAGGTTCACGATCACGATGTTCAAAAAGTGTCTTATAAAAATGCACAAGTTAGTACCAGCACCAGCACTGATAATAAAAGCTCTAATGACAATTTGGAGACCTCTGCAAAATGTGTGGCGGAGCCGAGTAGTGGTGATGTAACGAAAAACGAACTTGTAGAACTGGATGCGGAAAAAGAAGGTGAAGCTAGTACGAAGCCACCGAGCAGCAATATTCAGAATCAGAACGAAGTTCCAAATAAAGATCCTACTGAAGCAACTCTGAATTTGGAGGAATCCAAGAATTTTACCACTCCAAAGGAAAGTAATTCCACTAGTACTAATCCCACTGCACGGAAACAGGAAATTCAATTTAATACACTCCAACTGTTACAATTTAAATCATTTTTATCACGGAAAGACTTCAGCACTGGTAAGTTATATGTACAACTTGATATCAACGTCTTAGCCTGAACTTCTACCAAGCTAATTGTTCCTTTGAAAATTATGTAATTATAATACATTTATAATTTTAGCTTCAAGCTCAACTAGCCTCAGTGTGCAAGATTTGAACCCGCTTTCCAAACCAACCAGTACAAAATTAATCAACTCAGCAGAGGTCAACCTTGAGTCTACCGGTAAATGTACATGTTTTTTTCATGATACCAATGCATGAAGTTGCTGAATGCGATATAATATGTATTTATATTATAACTTTTTTTTACAGAAAATCGTGAAGACAAAACTACGGTCACAGTCACAACCCCCGAAATACCACCTTCTTCCCATTCTCTTGTCTCTAATGGTCATGATGTATCGGATTTCAATATATTGCCTTCATCAAATGTACCAGCACCAAAAGTTGTCACAACACCTTTGATTCTGACATCTACAGTTTCGTCCATACAAGCTTCAGATGGTCAGCAAGAAAAGCCCGGTTTCAGCAGTAGCGTATCACTCATCAAAGACAATGCGTCTTTCAAACAGTCGAATCTTCAACCTACAGGCGCAGAGAACTCTGTTCAAGTCTGTTTATCTACAAATGACCAAATAGTTCCTGGAAAGACTGTACCGGAAATTCCTGTCGTAACACCATTATTGGAAAAATCCTCCCCCTCCGTGGTGCCTAACGACTTGTGTATGGTTTACGCTAAAGATGTCGTTTGCCAACTATTAGACATGGTAGAACAGAAGGAAAACGAGTGTCCAAGTACAATAGAAAAGTCACATCCAGAAAACGAATCTGCTCCTAGCAATGCTGATTTAAGCTTGGAGAAAGAAAAAGGAGCCTTAGAGACGGAGACTGTAAATGCCAATGATTGCCGTAAAAAATCTCAAGTTGTACCCTCCACTAGCGAGAAGAAAACTACAGCAAAATTGAATGAGCCTACTGCATGTATCAATACCTCTTCAACCGGTAACTTATTACAGGAAAATCTGCGAAGCAAAAGTCAGGAAAAGATTACGAAATCTCAGGTTACTCCTAAAGAATCACGCCTAGAAGATCCCGAAATTATCTGCCTGGATAGCGATGGTGAGGGTGATAGTAATGGGGCAGGAAACAATTTTTCTCAAGATATTACAGGGGAGTCTGACGATGACGTCGAGTGTAATTCGGAAATCGCACAGCTCAATTCAAGATTACTACCTCATGACGCATTACCTGGCGAAGAAAGTAAAAATAGTGATGGAGTTAAAAGGATATCATCAGAAATTCCACGACCCTTAACTCCAGTGGAACAACTAGAAAAAATAATTAACGAAAAATTGAGACGAAAGGCCAAACGCCCTTACGACGAGGAAGAAGATCGCATTAAAGTTGGCAAGTCTGTAGTAAATCACGCTAAACGCACTGAGATCCGATTGCGTAGTTTAGTTGCATGCTATGTGGTTGTGGAAAAATTACCAGTGGAAAAATTATCGGAAAGAGATCGTAATCAACTAAAGGCCTGTAACCCTGTGAAAAGATCTACACGATTATTAAAGAAGAGAAAACGTGTAGTTGAATGTGCAAAAAATGTCCTGCTCCTGCAGGATCCTAATACTGATGAAGAGATGGAATCTGATGAATACAATGAATCAGACTCTGATATTGAAATCTTGGAAATCAAGGAGGTAAAGGAGCCGAACAAAACTCCCGCGTTAAGCTCAAAGCCAAAACCTCCACGGGGTATGCCCCAATGCAGAAAGAGAAAGTTTACTAAGTCCACAAAGCAACTAACTGCCCATGGATCAAAAATATTGAAGATTTGTTCCACTCCTTCAAATTCGAATGATTCCGGAGTTAGTGGGGGCAATGGATCTGATCCAGGTTTTGAACTTCCATCCGGTAGTTCAACTGAAGTAGAAGATGAAGACTTTGAACCAGGCGCAAATTCAACTTCTCAGAATTATCCTTCAGAGTTGTACCCCAAAATAAACTGTAATCCACTATCCCCAGATGAGGTCATTGTTGATGACCAGGTTGACCCACTCGCCTTAAATGACAACGACGGACTTACTTATGATCAAGGTGGTGAGTGGACTCTGGAATATCTGTGATTTTTATAGACTTGTATTCTGTTTGATTGATGATATTCGACGGAATTTGGATACTTATTATCTTGCATGCTTGACGATTTATAATGAGGTCCTTGTTTGGAACTGCTATTGCTAATTAAAATTGGACTCAATAACTATTAACATTATTTAAACCTCAATTTTTTATTGTGTCATGTGCTATGATTTTCAGTTACCGAAATGATTACTGAACCAGAATGTGTGGTTGGATTGCAAGTTGCAGTTGGTGAAAGTATGTCAAATTTACAACCCAAGTTTTCAAAGTCACAAAATGGGATCGGTGCAGTCAATTCACTGATGGAGGAAACAAAAGAAGGGGAGGATCCAGACTGTCAGGATGTCGCGAAGGAAAATTTTACGCAGGAATCTAGCGATTCAGATTGTGAAATCATTGAAGATGAAGATAGTTCCGAGTGTATGGGGAAACCTACGCAGATACCACTCAGACAGGAGACTCGAAGGATTATCTCGAGCTCTCTTCCACCCTCCGCCACAAATACTAACTTGGAAAAAAGGCTGACGCGAAGTAGTGAACACATAAAATCTCGGTCTGCACGTTTGACAAGTAAGACACTGAAGGGAAACAACTGACATACGTACGGGCAACATGTTAGTCATCCAAACAAAGTTTTATTTGATGCTTACTTTTTGTAGCAGACAAGTCCCTGCTTTACCAATGTTCGTCGTTATCGCTGGATGAGAACTCAAGTCCAGATGTGATTGCTAATACCGAAGATACTGATCACTTAATATTATCACCTGAATCAACCAAAGAAGCGGAGTCTGCTGAACTTATTACATCAGACGATGTTCTCCAAAATAAAGAAGATGAAGAAACTAGATCAGGTGAAGGTATGTATATCCTGCCTGACGAAAATACAGAAGACTCATGCAATAATGAAGAAAGTAGCGATTCTAACAGAAGTATGGAAGTGGACATACTTCAATCTGCGGACTGTCCTACAACACCAGAAACAATTTTGTCCGATATTGGTCAACATGATCAATTTGTTAATAAAATGACTGATCAGCAAATAAATCTCGTCACAAATGATATTGAGAATGATACATCGATAAATATTCCTCAAATAGCTACAATTCCTGTACCAGAGACTTGTGAAGCGCGTGATGCCTCTTCTCAGGAAGAGGCTATGGCAGTAGCCAATCAGTCTGATCAAGTGGAGAAGGCGAATGAAGAAAATCATTGTGATATTTCTAAAGGGGATGACGACGTGGTCTTTCTTGACATGGATATGACGGCAAATAATGATACTCCAATCAATAGTTCTTCAAATGAAACGGTTCTCGAGCAAGACGTAAGGGAACAAATCAGTTTACATTATGAGCCAGAAAATGTACAAGACCTAGTTGTGGACGATCACGATCAGGTCAGCATACTTCCCGGGGAAAGAAATTTATCAGAGCCAGAGGTCGATTTGTCTGTCGAAGAAGTAAATGAAGACATTCTCGGTCTATCAGCTAGTGATGATGACATAGTCGTTCTTGATACGGACACAAGTACATCAATTAATAGCCCTCCAAAAGAAATGATTCCCGAACAAGAGGCGAGTGAACAGCTAAGCTTGCCTTTGCAGCGAATAGAGCCAGTGGTAGATTTGTGTGTAGAAAAAGAGAATGAAGATCATTTCGACCTATCAGCCAGTGAAGATTATGATATGACTGCAAAAAGTGAAAGCAGTAAAGTAGGACATGTCCATTGTGAACCTGAACCTGAACGCGATGAATGTCCTTCATCCATAGATAAATCAGCTTCAGCTGATGTTACCCGGAACAGTTTTGAAACATTACATCAAATTTCTAACGACAAACACGACCATTGCGACAACGAGTTGCAACATCAGAATCTTTTGGAAGACCCTGATTCAGAGATCCGGTCTGTTGTTACATCAGACAATGTAGCACATCCTTGTACTGACAATGATCTTTCTGAGCCTTTTGGAAATGAAAATGATGATGACATTAAAAAATTAGAGGAAAGTATTGATGTTGAAATCCAGGATGTCAGTGACCCATCTATCACTGACTTTCAACCTGCAGATTCAGTTCAATTTCAGCAGCAGCAAACGTTCAACTCTAACAAGGAAGATGAAAGTGATCACACGGATATTTTTGAAATTGTCGATGAAGATCTAGAGGAAAGGGAAGAAGAAGAAGAAGAAGAAAAGGATCATAATTTTGAGGTAGAGGAAGAATTATCAACGTCGTCAGAAGAGTATTTGGATGCTTCATCTGATGTTGGTACTACTAGCGCTGCTGGAAATGAAACCATAATTGAATTCAGTACAAATTGGTCCCGAAAAGTTACTAGTCCTCCTCATGTGGTAGATACAGTAGAAGCTGAGTTTGAAGAAGTTGGCTCTTCCCCTCCTGTATTTATACCTGAGGGGGAAAGTCTAAATCAAGAGAAAGAAACTTGTCAGAAAAGTCCACAAGCAGAAGAAAGCTTTGTGGATTTGGAAGAAGATGGTATGAGTACGAGTACACAAGAAGATTCGTCTACTATTCCTGAAGTTATGAGCATCGCCGTTGATGAAACCGTTTCTTCTGTTGCGTATGCTGAACACGTTGACAGCCCAAGCCCATTAACTCCTTCTCTTAACGAGGACGATGATGATCAAGATCAAGAATGGGTCCTTTCATCAATGCATATGGATATAGAAGAACCAGGATCACCTGAAATGCCTGAGCTAACCAATGAAGCCGTGGAATATTGCGAAAATGACTGGGATTCTGATGATGAACCTCCTCAAATCGATAAATATGATGTTTGATATTCCATAATTATTTAATTCTAAGACATGTTTATATTTTCTCGATCATGAACCGGATAATAAACTAAAAATATTGTTACTAAAATAGATTTAGTTATGTTAGGTAATGTATATATGTAAAATGTATTTCTGAACAGGCCTTTGTTTACCTATTAACTCTTAAGATTTAAAATACAGAACTGATTTACAAATACATGTTAAAATAGTTTACTAATTATGACGTTTTTATTGTTGAGTATTATGATGCCGCAGTGTTTCATTAAAATTGAATTTATGAGAAATATGTAGTCGAAAAGCCATGTACAAGAGTTTTTACATCTTTAATTGCGGTGCGGTACCCATCGAAAAGCAATAAATTACATTTAAAAAAGTTGAAAGTATTTATTAGTAGAAAATCATTCATTTCGTCAAATTATACACCTTCAGCAAATTTTTGAGAGGCTGTAATCGAAACTTAATTCTCATTTAATTTACATAAATGTACATCCAGTTATAGTCATGTCATGTAAAATTACCAAATGCCAATCATAATCACTAATCACAATCATCATTAAATGGTCGATCGAAAGAAGCTAATCAATCAAAGTGGTTTCATGAGAAAAATGAGAAGCACGCATCGAAGCATCCAAACAAACAGCAAAGCAGCTGCTAGAACATTGTCCTACTTCACCCCGTTGCTGTCCGAAGCTTATTCAACTGTGTTGGAATTGGGAGGAGGTTCCTATTAAAATCACTTCTTTGATGGTTGTTGTTGTTGATAAAGTTCCGGTCACACATTCTTACTTACTGAATAAATCAGTAGTTAACTATTTGAAGTAAAAAAAAGATTCAAAATTTTTATTATCTGCTGCAAAGCAATTTACTGGAAAGTATGCCTTCTCACAGCCAGAGCTACCATTTTTAAGTTTATCTCAACAATTTATAGTTTGTTTACATAAGGGTAAGATTTTATTGCGCAAACTTATTTTATGTTTACAGCAGTTTGAGAAGTATTTATCTAAGTATATTACATTTAATATTGAATAGCATCTAATTTTTAATCAGTGGTAATAATTAAAGAGGTGATTAAATATTGTACCGGTATTACAATAAGTACACGTCATCATCGTTCATTCAGTTTGTTCTTGCTCATAGATCAAAAGTAACAAGTAATCATCATTTGATTGATATCATGATTAATGTTATTGTGTGTAATTTTTAGGTACCTATTTTATATCCTTGTAGATGACCGTGGGCGACACAATGGAGAAGGATAAAACTGAGGATACGTCAGACACAGGGGGTCCTGGAAAAAATGGAGATATTCTTCCTAGATGTTATTTTGACGTGGAAATTGGAGGTGTAAGCGCTGGACGTATTGTCTTCGAGCTGTTTAGCAATTCTGCCCCCAAAACTGCTGAAAATTTTCGTGGCCTTTGCACGGGGGAGTATGGAATCGGGAAAACAACTGAGAAACCATTGCATTACAAGGGCTCTGTATTTCATCGGGTTATTAAGGATTTCATGTATGGAAATGTTTTATTATTTTGTATTTAAACATATTTGTACATGTTAAATGTATGTAATCAGTCAACCTAAGGATCTAAAGTATTTTGTGCTTAATATTTTAATTTTGAAAACCCGTAGGATTCAGGGAGGTGACTTCAGCAAGCAAAATGGGACAGGCGGAGAATCTATATATGGGGGAACATTTGAAGACGAGGGTTTTGAAGCGAAGCATGATTCTCCATATCTACTAAGTATGGCAAACCGTGGAAAAGATACAAACGGTTCGCAGTTTTTTATGTAAGTTGAAAAAATTATCAATTTGGTCAGGTTTGTTTTAATTACAATCAGAATCAGATAGATAGATAACAAAACTAATATATACAGAAAATTAGATGACTGTGCTCTAATTGGTGGCATATGATATAATATGCTTATTGTTGTACTATGAAACTTTGAAATAGCTTATATGCTGAGTGAATCATGCAAATGCGACAGGACAAGTTTAAATTTTAAGTTTTAGTTGAAAACATAACCACTACTATTGTTCCGCTAGGTTCCGCAATGATTTCCCTCTAATTTACTTTTATAGCTTTGATTTTACAGCAATATACATGCACATGTTGGAGTGTTCGACAGATAATACGTGGTATTCAAAACTTACGGGTTTAATTTACTTAGAATACAATATTTTTTATCTTGCATAGAATTCGTTAATTGAAGTCAGTGGGTTGATTACCCTAACTTTGATGATCTCGATTAGAGATAATAAATCCCATGTTTTTGTCTCTTCTTATAAACTAGACTCACCCAAGCTGCCCCACATTTGGATGGGTAAGTAACTTACAAAATGTATTTAAAATATTGGTACATACATATTATCATAACAATGAAAGCGTTGATGTATAATGATTATATTTCCTGTTTCAGTATCCATGTTGTGTTTGGAAGAGTAGTGTATGGTCAAGCCATAGTAAAGCAAATCGAAGGGTTGCCAGTAGATCGCAAATCAAGACCATTGCAGGATGTTCGTATATTGGACTCTGGGGAACTGGTTTTGATAAAAAAGAAAAAGAAAGGTAATTGATGGGTTCAAGTAAAGAGTAATGGCTTATAGAGGCGATTATAATACGTACACTATCAACTTCTAAATAAAATTCAATTATTTAGAAAAGAAACCAAAGAAGGAGAAGAAGAAGCATGTCAGCGATTCAGAAAAATCTTCAGGAGAACTTACGGATAGTGATATCGAGCGAGAGAAAAAAGTGAAAGATAGCAGTAGTGGTTCTGATTCTGAAGATGATGAGTAAGTGAACATTTAAAAAAAATATTCAAAAATTTTCCAATGTATTACATTAGCTCTAATCGTAACTTCTTTTGAATACAGATCCTCAAAAGTGTTTTGCACTATAAAAGAAGGTGAAGTTCCAGCCATACCTGAAAATAGGTTTTTACTGCGAGGAATGCCAAAGGATAAAGACAAAGAAAAGGAGGAGGGAACAAAGAGTGAAAGCAAGAAGCATTCCAAGAAGGGGCGGAGCAGGAGTCGAAGTCGCAATCGCTCAAGAAGTAGAAGCAGAGGCAGGGACCGCGATCGCCGGGACAAGGATAGAGATCAACGACCGGGAAACAGGAATGAAAAGGAAGCTCCGCGGTATGGCAGGATGGGTCGAAATAATAATGACGGCAAGAAAGTTAAAGGCAGAGGGCGAATTGTATGTATATACGTGATTTTTTTTGTCGATTTAAATGGAACATTCCCCAAACTTTAAAACACTGTGGTAAATTTTGTTAAAATTTTGTAGTGTTACAGGCCTGTATCTAAAAGTAGGTCAAGAAGTAAAAGTAAAACCCCACCACATTGGCGAGCAGAGTCCAGGAGAGTGATCTCCATGAAAGAATTCGAGGTACAATACAAAGGAATTTCGTAAACTTAATAATGCTTTTTCATTTTGTGGCACAAGGAATAGTTATAATTTTCTTCAATTTTTGTTGGCTTTTGATAGGAAAAAGAAAAACAGCGTAGACAACGTGAGGATGAGATTCGCCGACGTCAAGAAGAGCGACAGAAACGACACGAGGAACAACATGATAAGCCCCAAAGTTCTCCTAATTCAGACGTTAATGAAAGTGACGAGGAAAAGTCTAAAGAAATCGTTTTAGCACCTGAAACTTCGGAAGCCGATAAAGCCGTTGAAGAGCTGACTGCCCAAATTCAAATGGCAGCAGCGACAAATGATGGTGTGGTTTACTACCAACATTTGTATCGTAATCGTAAGTTGGATGACAAATCCGCCGAAATTGAGTTGGGCAAACCTGCATTAGACTCTGGAAAGATTCAAGGTTTTGAGCCACTGACTACGTATTCAGCTGAAATTACAGAAGAAAATGGAGACAACGACATTGCCAAGGAACATGGTGCGATTGTGAGATCAACCAGTGAAGAATTACCATCCAAAGAGGACGAAGAAGAGGAAATGAGGCTACGACGTGAGTTACTTCGTAAGCGTATGAAAGATTGGGAAGACAGTTCATCCGAGGACGACAAAGAAAAAGAACACAAAGGAAATGGCGAGGAGCTTGAAGCAGGAAAAGCTTTAGCTACTCGGCGTACATCCAGAGAAGATGTAAGATCCAGACGGGAGTCCCATCGCAGCGACCGTAAAAAGAGCCGTAGCCAGAGTAAAAGTAAAAGCCGTAGTAGAAGTGGTGGACGCTCACGTAAACGTGACTCTCCTAAACGACGGGACAAGTCTCGATCTCGAAGCCGCAGTCGTAGTCGCACTCGTCGTAGGTCAAGGTCCAGGTCAAGAGATCACTCAAGCAGATATAACAGTCGCAGACGAAGCCGTCGAACAAGATCTAGGTCCAGAAGTACCTCACGTCGTAGGGACAGACGTCGTTAATTTCGTGATGAATGTGAATTGATATTATTTAGGGCATGAATATGAGTATTGTAGACTATGTAGACTAGTTTTTAGTTTCACCTGTAGTTTAGAAGTATAAAATTTCTAGTTAATATTCACGTGCGCCTTGTATTCTCTTTTCTATAACATTATTGTTGTTGAAGGTCCTTTAACAGTTTGAAATCTTCTTTTTTCAATTTACTTGTTAGAACTTGACATTAGGTTATTTAAGTACATTGTTGTTATTTAATCAAATCAACCATTTTATCCAGATAATTCTGGAACTAGTATTTATAGGTATTCTTAATACTTAAAATTATGATTCATGTAATATGTGTTTCATTTATCATATATTATTTGTGCGTGTACGAATACGTACGCTAAATATAGAAGGCTGTTATCACTTGTGCAGTATATTATTAAAAATGTTTGATGAATTGGTCTTAATGCATTTATTAAACTTTTATTAAATGAAATGAAAATTTGTTGTGCTTACTCAATACAAATGTAAGTTTGGAATGGACGGATATGATCATGGAGTCCAACTAGTTTCCAGCCAATGTTAAAAAGCATAATAATATCAATCGATTTCAGTATGAAATATGATCATAATATCAACAATGAGCACCTTTATAAAACTATGAGAAAGACGGTCATGATGAGTCATAATTAGATTAAAAACTTGCTGATAACCGTTAACCATTCATCCACCAATTTTTTTAAAGCCATACATACTATATACTACGGATGTCAATGATTGTAACAAAGAACTTAAAAATTGGGATTTCAAATTTAACGTTCCAGCTGAAGAATCTACTCTAATAATCTAAGAACATAAAACAAGGTAAAAAATGGGATACTCAAAAAAATCTACAATGCCAATTTAAAATTGCTTGAATAAAATACACGTATTGTATTGTATGCATACATGATACTTCAATGGAACACACATTGCCATAATATAAAAGTTTAGCTGGAGACTCCAGCCTGGAATTTGCTAGTGCTTATTTTACTAAACCGTACTTCATACTTGGGCAATTTTTTGTCTTTCTTGGCAAACCCCTCGGAAATTTACAAAGCACGTAAAAAATGAAGTTTCCAAAAAGTTTTTAATAATTCGATTAATTAGCTGATACAATACAAAAAATCAGTTTGCAGAGGCAAGAAAACAGTGATATTTAGTTGATTAATTGGTAGACATAAATGAGCGTTGTTGATAAACGCATCATTCATTTCTGATTGATGGAAAGATAGATACGGAGCGTTGAACGCGTAAAGTAGGTGTTTCATGTAGATATTACGAAAAGTTCTTTGAAAGAACACGATGTCAGTACAGTTCAGCGATATGTAGTCAACCGTGAACACAAAATGGATAAAAAAATATGAAGAATCATTCAAGCATTTTAAACCAAACAGTAAAATATATTGGAAAGAAATAAATTCTTGGGAATATTTTCGCAATAACAGGAAGTAGACTGCCTATCTTGAATTCACAGTGAATAACATTAATAAAATACGTGAAAAGAAAAGTGATAAGAATGATCATTTAACAACATCAGGGATATTTCGCCGATTATCTATTTATTTTGGGCATATCATAATTATATTCAGTGTAATGTTTAAGCATAAAATAGGCATCTTCGTCTATTTTTCATTAAAAAATCTAATTAGTAACACCATTTGAAAGGGCGAGGATAAGATGATGATTTTTGATTATGCAAAGATCTTGTTTCAGACAAAGTATATAAAACACGTACATTTTTGGGGCTTTACGAGAACGTTCAAAAAGCATACATAATATGCACCCAACAAATATGCTACGCGATGCCGATACGCAGTCTATTCTTCAAACCTAGAGAACATAATTACTATAATTTTTTAAACGCACTTTAATTGTTTTATATATTTGATTAAACAAGTAGGTATATAAGGTACATGTTTCAAAATGTTTGCTGGAAATCTATCAGAGCATTACAGATTCATAGGTTTTCCTAAACATTACAGCTTTACCTGCATGCATGTGTGTAAAGCATGTGTGGTGTACAACATTTAATGAAACACTGTTCTCATCATCATCAGACAAGACGATGTAACTTACAAACGTAACTGAAACTTGAGCTCGTGTTGCTGGTTGGTAAAGTGAAGATTTTGTTCCTTTTGCTGTCTTGTCTCATCCTAATCACATCATTCACACAGGTATACAAAAATTTATTCTTTATGCATTATGTACTCGTTTATTGCATAAAATACGACATGATTTTCATGTCCCTCTCTCATCCATCCATACTGAAAAAATGAAGCGATAATGCTCTTCATATTATTTTCATTTTCATTACAAACTCTCTTCTCTCTTTCATCTCTAGCTTTAATGGTAACATTACGTACATTAATATGTACATACATATTGCTTCTCCTCATGTTTTACACGAATGATACCAAAGAGAATCAGCAAGCAGATAACAATAATATTAAAATTGGATCTTATTACCATGCAATAAGAATGGATACGGTTAAATTGCTTAAATACTAAGATACATTCTCTCTGTACATAGTACACGGTAAAGCATGTATCAAGCGTATTTATCCAAAAAAAAAAAATATCGCTCTTCTAGACAATGCATTCTGTAAAGTGAAGAGCATCACCATCATCATCATCACAATATCAGTACATGGGCCAGTTTGGTTTTTGTGAGTCAAAAAGATATAACAATTTTTTGGAGGATAGGACGGATACCCAAAAAGCAATGATGCCAAGCTAAAAGGCTTTGTGGCAGGCGGAGTATGTGGTGGTGGTGGTATCGTATCATCCCTATGCTTTTTTTATATTATATGTGCTTTTTGGACAAGTGGGGAAAATGTATTAAAAGAAAAGGCTTGAAAAGGAGCTAAAAGCTTTTCAGCTCTAAGCAAGAATACCAGTATGTAATATGCAAGTATAAACGTAACGTAAAGTCAGACAAGGCAGGAAGCAAATGGAGAAAAAAAGGGAATAAAAGTAAGTTTAAAAAGCATCAAGTAAAGTAAAAGCTATGTGTGCTCGTCGAATGCTCTCTTCTCATTCTCATCTCATATTCTCATAATATACTTGCTTATTTTCAGCCTGGTTGTTTCCTCTTCTCCCTCTTGATTCTCTTGTGTCGATGTCGCTCTGTTATTATGTGAGAGCGGGTGCCGTGTGTTTCGTGGATCCTGAGCGTGTACCTCTTCTCTATAATAAATACGACGACTATGAGATGACTAGTTGTAGTCCTCTTCTCTGTGTTATGCATCTCTCTCTCTCTCTCACTCACTCAAACACACTTACATTCAGCAGGATTCAGCAAAAGCATCTTGTTGTATTATTGCATTGTAGAAAAAAAGGAATGGAAAAATGGGAAGTAATGTTCAATGTTTGAAATGAAGTGAGTTGAGAGTTGAGCTGTTGAAGACTTTTTTTACTGAAAGAAAACCTTATCCTCTCTTCTTTTTTCTCAGAGAGCGAGAAAGAGTGTGTGTTTGCTGTTATTGTGTTGTTCATTGTTAATAAAAAAAATACACACAGGCTGCTACTTCCACTAGTAACTTACTGACTACTCTGACTGACTTAAAAATGCGATAGGATCAGATCAGGGATCATACACAAAAACTAAAACAGCAGAGAGAATTTCATATGAACATCAAAAAGAGACTATGAAGGGTACTACCACTTGGTCATCATCATGCGTAGGCACCTTGATAATAACAAGGATTGGAACCTTGTGAGAAAATAAAAAACATGATTGATTGATAGTTTTAACTTTAACTGTGTGAATCATCGTTAAAGAAGACAAGACAAGTCAAGACACAAGAAGACCGCAAAGTTTTCGCATGGTATTTATTATTAATTAAGTTGGCGCACGCATGTATACATATTACATGGAAAAGATAAACGTGGTCAAGTGCCAGGAAAAGTGAGATACACATTTTTAAGTTAAAGAACAACTAACTTTTTTGTGCGTTTCCAGAGGTGGAAAGGTCTCCAGGAAAAAAGGTTTTGTGAGACAGTTTTGCACACGAGGATTGCCTTATTTTACTTTTGAAGTACAAGTTAATACTTAAATAAATACAAACAAAATTAAATGCAGTGAGTAAATAAAAGGCTCTTTACACAAAACAGACCTAAACTAGCAAAGGAGAGAAATTTAAAAGCCGTATCTAAAGCAAATATAACATAATTACTGAATCTCTACGATATAAAACAAACAAAAGCGATAAAGAACGTTGATAAGTGCATGACAAATGAAGACGAAAGGTATGAAATTACAAATATCACGCCGTGTATTTAACCTTAAACTGTGAAACTGTGCCAAACACATGGGCTAAATCAAAAGTAATTCTATAAGGCGTGTGAACGTCAGATTTAATTGAGCTTCCTGATTTAATTGAAGGTATTGTTGGTGTTTCAAATTTGAAGTTAATAAAGTTGGTGGTGTGAACAAGGTTTGTCAGAGAAGAGAGCTCAGTTACACACAAGTAAATTGTTTTAATTCATCTTCCAGTGAGTGAAGTGTTTGGTACAAAGAAACTTTGTTGCGAGTAAAGTTAATAGTTTATTAGCAGCTTATTTAGTAGCAACCTGCATTTAATTGGATTTGTCAATAGGTAAATGTTAATGGCTTAAGTTGTAGCCGTCCATATTACATCCATGCAGCTTTTTAAACTGTAGTTGTGCAAAAAAATGTATTTTTGAGTGGATAAAACGTGCGCTGAGTGTATGAAAGAATGGATCATCGTAATTTATTTAACCAACAGTTGAGGACTATGTACTGGAAACTGTAAATTAATGTTGCAAGGTTTAACATAGTATAAAAGTTAAATATACTCGGTGGATAAAACTTGTAGCAATATATACACTTTTAGTGAAAGGCAATGATTATGCATTAGTGTTTGAACTATTCGTGAAGTATACATGAAATATAGTTGTTCACTTAAGTGCTCTTTTTAATGGATGGAGTTTTTATCGTGTTGTGATCAGAGTAGCTACAAATAATCCTTCCTACAATGGCGGCTAGTGACGATGAGCCGATGCACCTTTACGAGGTGTTTCAAAACTGCTTCAACAAAATTGCGAACAAACAACCAGGTAAGTTAATAAAATACATAGATACTTATTGGTCTAACTGTCAAAGTTGACATTGTGTTAATAGGCACCGAGGTCGTTAGGTTATGTTCTAAAATTGTATGTTTAAACTAAAGGCATATAAAATTAAACTTATTGTTTCAAACGTAATTGCTGGAAAAAGATTACATGCTCGTGTGCCAAACACATGGGAAAATTAATTGTACTTCACATCGTTTTATAATAGAATGGTATTGATTATCGGTTTTTCCAGGATTTGCTATTTAAAGAACATTTGAAGGCATTTTTTAATTAGAGATAATCAGCATTGCGTTCCGACATTTACTTAATTCAGTGTGATGTACGTCTTGTCATATACATTTACTACCTTCTTGAAGAAAAAACGTGCTAGCATAATATGTAGAGTAAGGTAGCTTTCCAACAAAGGGTCTCTCCAGTTTACAGTTTACGCATGGAAATCACCATTCGGTTTGGAATAGCGTGAACCGTTTAATGTATAGGAGGTGCATGCAAATGAAAGCAAACAAAGAAAGAATTTTATAGTCTTTTCATGTATGAATGAACATTATATAGTAGTGGCTTCTTTTTATGCATCTTAACATAATCTACAATGAATAACAATACTCTGGGAAAATTTCGTTGATGAATCGGCTGTTGGGATATTTTTCAATTTTGTGGAAAAATATGAATTTTCAGAAGCGTTAAATGATTTCTTACATAACTTTCCTACCTACATTTAAGACTTATTCAGGTTAAGTCAAGCGGTACACACTGACCTGTTAAAAACGAAAAGTTAACCTTTCTATCAAGTTGTCACGTTGTTGTTTCTGGATAAATATGTAGTGATCAGTGCTAGTATTTTGTTATCTTCACTTTTGTTTTATACAGACAATAGGAGACGACAGATAACTGGAACGTTCCATTCGTATAACAGCAATTTACTTACTATCAAATTCATATTCATTGTATTTTTTCGGCTAATCCAAGGACAAATTTAACTTTGTTTGAAGAATATCGTATTTTGTATAATCAAGAATTTTTGAGCTTGAATTATTAAATCATAAATGAGTTCATATAAACTATGATAAACTTTGTTTGAATTAATTAGTCATCGCTAATTGTTGGATTAAAGGCGAGTTGTAAGGTTTTGTTGTTTAAACGTATTTTATATGTAAAAAAAAATCGTTCATGTATTTAAAGAAAAGTGGAAACTCATTCGTTTGATCAGTGCCAGTAATCAGTAATCGTATTCTTCGTTGTCAACCAAAAGTGGCAATTTATCAGGTATAAATCAGGTATATAGAAAACTAGTATATATTGAATATATTGAAAGACATCAATTTTCGAGCAATACATAAAATATCCTGTGCCTTAAGTCATAAGAAGACCTTATGACGTTGGATGACGTTATCTGGCAATACATATCATCTAAAAACAATGCCAAATTGATTGTGATATTGACCTAATCATACTATTCAATTGATTGACGCAGTTCAAGTAGTGTGCCCAGAGTACTTTAAAAATCCAATGAACTAATCACCGTCCGACCAAGATAAAAAATCTCATTGCTAAAAATTGGAATAAATTGCCAACCCACTATTCTTCGGTTGTTCAAATTATCAGCTATTTACTTTTCCAATCCAATGCAAAACTTTTTGCATAAGGGGTTTTCAGACTTAATATGTCTATTAAACATTTACGTTAAACAAAAAATACTTTCTTCTGACAGAGAAAATTATTGTGAAAACGTTGTGGAATTTAGCATACTTTTAACTGTTCACAATCTTAAAAAGATAAATCCACAATCTTGCTCGTTTTACGTTTTAAAAAAATTGCATAAGTCTTGCTTGATTGTTCAAATTTTGTTTTTCTGACTCTTGAAATTGACTAAGGTAATGAGTAATCAATAACCTCATTCCTTCACACGTAAATATCACTCAAGTTCATCATGCACATGAAAATTTAGATTACAAGATAAGCATTATTCCATGTTATCTCATTTTTTCTCATAGTCAACAGTATTTACCTACTAATAAAAACACATGTTTTAAATGTATCAACCTAATACGTCGTTTTTATGTTTGCAATAAATTCCAGGAGACAAAGCACCTTATCAAAATCAGTATGCACCTGTAGATAACAATGGAATGGTCCCATATTCCGGAGGATATTCTGTTGATGAATCATTTGCTCCAGATTCCCCATTTTTTCCCTTTGGTGGCTCAAGAAGAATGGGTGGCCCACCTCAAGTACCCGGAAATGCCAAGAGAAAAAAAGACGTAAGTTCCACCTTTCAATCATGATTTCTGTAGAGATTATACACATTTTGCAGCTTCATTCAAAAATGATCACTTGCATCACAAGATAATGTGAACAATTTCAAGGGCTAAAGAATCTAACGGGTATTGGTAATTGTTCATTTCATGTAGTTAAATATATACGTGTGCAATAAAGTCATTCTCTTCCTTATAGCTCTATTTTTCACATCTTTTTGCAAAATGCTTTGTATCATTTCACGAACAAACGAATTACAGGCGTGTTTATCTAAACGTAATCAGCACCTGCTTATTATCAGCACAAGAATATATCCGCTTGAATTTAGTACAAACCAGAGAGGCTTGACAATACCAGAGAAAAATGACGATTTCACGGTTGTGATTGCCTCTATTACTGCCGCTTTTTATGCATGTTCTTTTTTTTCTCTAAAAAATGGTGGAATAAGAATAAGAAGTAGGAGGGTGTTAGGAAAGCAGTGAAGAAAAATGTTGTGATCGGGGCTATGAAATGATGATGGGTCTTTGCTAACACACTAGTGCAAAGGATTCTTCATGTGTGTAAAATTCAAACTAGATATAAAATTATAGTAGAGATTTTTCACATGGAATTACAAGACCGTTACACAAAAACTACAAAAATAAGTCGACAAGTACTTAAACAATACGTTTAATCCACAAAATGAATGAATTATTTCATGAATTACTATCTTAAAAATTAGCGAAGCAGAGCTAAAATAAATACAATGGGTAAAAAAAGCAAAGTTAATCCAAGGAAAAAAGAAAGAACAAAAGCAGATGGGATGGGATATTATGCGAAGAGAATAAAAAGAAATTACAGTCCCTAAAATATTAAGCCATCATGTTGTTTATTTTAGCGGACAACAGGACAGTTAGCAATCTTTCCTTCTCTCTTTTTTATTTGTGCCATTATTTATGTATCCAACTTTTTCTGTTCGCTTTCGACGAGAACTCAGTTCTCACAGTCGACATTGTAATAATAAACAAACAAATTATTGTTTGCTGGCAATTTTGCGTGTAAAACGGTTTGCTGCTTTTATGCTTATGTAACTAGTGTTTTGAGTTGCAGAAATGTACAAAAAAGAGTTTGAAGAGAAGAGTGAAGTAAGCAGGAAAGGGAGCCAGGATAGAAGGAGAGAAGAGAGATGAATTTTATGTTAAAGGAGTTTAAAGAGCAAGACACACGAAAAGATCAGGAAACGTGACAGCCTGTCAACTTACTCCTGCTGCTTCTAGACTTCAGTCAAAGTCAGTATTCTTCTTTTCCTTTAGAATGAAAGTCTCACTCTCACAGGAGGAGCCTTAATGTTTTTTCTTGGGAATTTTTAGTCTAGTATTTATTGTAAAAACTCAAGTAGAATTGCTTCAGCTAGAATATATATCTATGTATTATTTTTTGCTACAAATAGGAAACGAAAATATTTATGGTAAGCGTTATGTCATCTTCTATCTTTTTCCATTGTTTTTCTCGATGTACTATTATTTGACTGTTATTTCTCTTCCCCATTATTTTCTCAATGAAAATGTTTGCCATTCTTGGGAACATAACTATTTGATCATCCAAGTAATGTTTTTGTTTCGGATTCATTATGTCACATTTTGTATGGAATCGCTGGAAAATAACTGGGATTTTGTATAATCCTTAATCATGATGATGTCTATGCAAACTATCAAAAAAGCAGCTTTATTATAATGCGCTTTAATAAAGTATATTTTATTTATGTTTAAAAATATTATGTAGTATGCATAAAATATTCCTATACAATGTATTTTTTTCCAATTTTATAGGGAATGGATCCATCCCTGGACCCAGGCGATGGGCAACAAAACTGGGTAAGATAAATTTTAAAGATTTCTCAGCTTTCATGCAAAAGTAAAATTTGCTTTGTGCTTTGCAATTTTTTATTAGACGATTTTTTGGAGATTTCTCTTTTAACTTCGCTTTCATAAATCTATTCTCATAATCTAAATCGAATTATCGAATCTTGATAACGTTTTATCTTGATTTGATATTTCCATTCATTTATTATTTAACTCATACTTTTTTTTATCTTGAAGAGAACTATTTTACGAAATTTGTACTTTTGGAATAATTTCAATGCATTTATTTGTGATTGTGTTTCTAAAACACAATAAGCAATATGCTGAAAAGATTGAATTATAAAAATTCATATGTTATATTTCCATTTTTTGAGATGCTAACTTGAATTTGAGATTACTTATTGAACAAGCTTTTGGGGCTACTTGAGCTTTCGCATAACATCTAACACCCAAATAAATAAAAGAGAAAACATTGAAGATGATGAACGATTCTGTATTTTCTTGTACGTAAAATCCATGCTTCACCGCTCGTAACTAAAATCCGACATTCTGTCAAGGTTAACTTCACGGTTTATTAAAAAAAGAGTTTGCCTAAATGTTTGCATTCTCAAAAATACATAGCTTTAGTTTTCATTTTCCTTGGAAAGGTGACATGATATACACAGGTTAAACTTAAAGTTCAGATCATACAAAACGGAGAAAATGTCAGTCATATATTAAATATCTTCAAACCACTGAAATAATGGCAATATTTGCAACTCACATACGTGTCCGCACTCTCACCACACCAAAAAAAGTCATTCGTAAGTCAAATTTATCCCCGAGATAAAAATCTGCGATTCAGAACTTCTTCCTGAAAAATATGTTTAGCATATCTGAAACCGAACCAATGCTGCTGTTATGATATGAAATGGATTTGCTTTTTCGTTTTGCCATTTCAAGATGTTCATGTCCCATCATTTCTTATATTTTCATTTTAATATATAAATATATTTATGTATATCGTATCATGTCATCATGTCCCACGGTGGTAAAAAAGAGAAGACACTGATCATCCTTATGGTATGTTGGTACTATATATGTATTTGGTTGGTGGTGTGGGACTGTTGAAATTGTGCAGTTTGGCTCATGTCTCACGGACCGGTGGTGAAAAAGATGATAATGATGGTATGTGTATGTTTGGTCTCCCCGTTACGTGAAAACGAAATTTTTGTATTCAGTCTTGGAAGCAAAAAGGGAAAAGAGGACGTGCATGTGAAGAAAGCAAACTTGCTTTTCCTTCATTCAGTCAGCACTCAGTTTGAAGCAACATCGCCATCACTCCAACATCATATATGATGATAATGCCATGCCACATCGTCACATTCCAGAAAACAAGAGTCTTTTCTGTGTTCAATGGGAAGAAAGTGAGTTGAAACGTAGAAATGACTATTAATTCAACGGTCGCCCTTCTCATGGAGAAATCGAGTTATTATTCGGAGACTACTTTGATTTTGGCATCGTATCGCAATGGAATCATATTTTTTCTACATACTTTTTCGTGCTCACTGCATCCAACAAATTTGTGAAATTTTCTTCATGCTTTCATACATTTATATGTACTTGACTGTAGACAAGTCTACTCGATTTAGTGGTCTGTCTCCATTTTCCGGATAGGATTTTTGAAGAGATTGCAATTGCAAGTGTAGCCATGTCCTTCCAAACGAACCCTGATAATTCAAGCTTTCTTAGAGGAAACCTCTAGTTTGTCGCCACTTGTCAATCTGTAAGCATTCCCATTGAACCCGAAAACGTTCAATGTTTGCTATTGCTAGTTATGAAGATAGATCCCTTCTATTTCCAAATAATTCATTTTCATGTGCTGTGCGAATCACATAAAATGCCTGATTGTATCCTGCAAATTTAGGAAACGATTACTTCGGAATTATTAAACTGAAACCCATTGCGGTTCTTGAGAAAACATGCAAGTTGAATATAATTTTTAAATCTGTTACTGTCAGCATTCACCTGTGAAAGTCCATTCGAAAATTATGGAAATAAACGTGACAACACGACATGTGCCTAAGAGTCAACATGACCATTGTACATGCTCCAAATGTTAACCAATGTCGTGATGTTGATAAGGTTCTTTTATGTATTCTGATGAAAGATTAGATTGTTGTGTACGTCACGCACTTATACTGCATCTACTTGTGACTCCATTTTTGTCACAAAACTTGCAGACACATCATTATTTATGATCAATTGATCTGAATTTTATTTTGACAAAAATTACTGTAATTTTATGGAGAAGCACTTATCAGCATGAAACACATGAGGTTGTTACCAACTTTTTAGTCAACATATTGTTGTGCCAATCAATTTGCATGACTTCTTTGATGGAGACCAAATGTCAAATGTTCTTTAAAAAAGTAATACAGTGTGGGTGGTAGATTCTTTAACTTATTTAGGTATAAATTTTTTATAAGAAAATGTGAGGTATTTTAGATTTCACACAAAAGTCAAAGAAAGAAAATATTAATTTTTATAAATGGATTGATAAACTAAATAGTCAGAATTAATACATAAGAAATCATATTTTTTGCGACAAACAAAGTTTTCTTTGTACTCATAAAACAAAATACATGTTGAATATTCTTGAATGTAGCATACCTATAAAATATGAAAATTACTGTTTTGAGCACTTATTCATTCCTCTTTTAAAACAGTATAAAGGCAGATGTTCTTATGAGTATCCTCCTACTACATTTTTTAGCTGTTATATTCATTGTGAATTCAGAAAGCATGCGTTTAATTGCTGGAATGTTGCTGCATATAATATATATACTACCGACCGAGCAGCTGCAAAAATAAACACATCGCCGGAGGCTTTCCCTGGGAATCAATAGTGGTACCCACTACCCACAATGTCAAATTGGGTTCTAGTATTAAAATAAATTGATATTGTTTTCTCTCAGCTACATTTGCAATCTGTAAAAAAATCATCGTCGTGTCATTTCATTTTAAAAATCTTATGCTCATCATCATTATACCTGTTATAAGGTAAAAATGTATATTTGATACTAGATACTGCTTTTACAACATTTTTAAAAATCTACCTGTACTGTGTACACTTTAAAGAAATGTGCTTACAAGTTTTTATAATCCTTTGCGATTTGAATCTTTACAAGATTTGAGTGCAGCTGGACAGGAAGGCAATCCAACTTTTAAAATCGTAATAACGTTTCATTTGCAAAACTTCACAAATATAATATGAATTTAATTGCAATTTACTCTTCGTTCTTATGTCTATTGTGTATGAAAAAGTCTCACGCATTTTATAGTACTCTTACTTCACAATGACGACTTGACTGTAAGTTTTTAAGATAAAGTGTAGAATTTTTTCTCTCGTTTTATTCTGATTCTGCGACTGACGAAAGAAACGGCAGGTGTTTCCTAGACCGAGTGGACGACACAAACGCAAGAAAAAAGGGCATGAAACTCTTGAAGAATAATAGTACCTCTCCTTAAGCGCCTGGAAAATATAACAAAGAATATACACACACGAGTCCTCAATATACCAAACATGCAGTAAGCACAAGTTGCAAGAACGGTCATCCCTACACGTTCATTTTTTATACACACATTTTACATCTTGAAATTTTGATGCATTTCATTGTATATGATCACCATGATCATCTTAGGCTCAGTGCTGACGGTAGCAACCCTAACAGAGCAACTTCTCTGTCCGCCAAATAAATAAGATTAAACTTTTATTTAGCTCCATGCTTGCCACTGATCGCTGCAATGCAACTCTGAAACATACATCTTTGGCTTTTGGTAGATGTAAAACTTGTCTTCTTGGAGAGTGATAATGATAATGATGGTGTTTTAGTGGCTCGGCTGTTGAAAAGTGTGCAGGACTGGATGAGCTTAAGTTTTAAATGAGTTGAGGGCTGGCACTAGTGCCATCGTTGCACTGCTACTGATCTCAGTCAGCATTGTGAAGAATTTTGGCGTTCGTCAAGACACGCGACTACCGCAACCGATATATTGATACGTTTTTTATTCCTATAACATATAACAAGAATATATAAAAACAGAAACACAAAGAATGTGTGTATTTATATGTATATGAATCTATTTGCCTACACCCTTTCACACTGCAGGTTATTAGCAGTGACGAACCTTGGATGATGATTATGATACAAAACAACCGGTCATAGTTGTTAGTGACCATTTTTTCACAAGGTTTGGAACGCTGGGCAAGCTACAATTTCGAAGATGCTTTCGGTTATTACATAAAATATATACTATGGGATTTTTAAGCGTTTGCACACTATTTCTGCTTATTTTGAAGCACTTAGATTTATTTTGCATGATAACATGAAACATTTGAAAAGATAATTGATAACTGCATTTACTTTTAAGTTGCACCTGGTGTGTTACGCAGCTGAATTTTTTCTACTTATGAGTAATAGATATGGATGATATTATTATGACCTGTTTTGCAGAGCCGTTGATGCTCTGATTTCTTCCGCTGAAAGTTGCAAACAAAAAGAAAGCGCCACGGTCAGTAGTCAGCTTTGTTGATGCTATTGCGTAATGTAATACATAATACTGAATCATGGGAGAATTTTGCTATGCTATGACTCACCGTTTTTTCATGCAATTGGTGACCCTTACTAACATTTCATCAGTTGTTTTAAATAGTAATAGTTCATTTCAATTTTACAGGTATGTAGAACCACAGAAAAGTTTTTTTACTTGGTTCAGTCAACCGTCACTAAATTCTGGATTTGATTACTAATCAAAGAAGAAAATAAAACTTTGTTTAAAGCGTGATTCAAAAAAATGTACACGTAGTAATCAGTATATACTTTAATGTTAAAATGATTGCATTTGGCCTTCATCAAAAGAGAAATTATACCTTCTGCTTTCCGTGTACCTTCTGTCGTTGATAAATTTTTATTATTTTCAAACATCGTTAAGTTGTTATCCGTACCGTGAATAGTACGGGGACTGATGTTAAAAGATGGGTTTCTTGATGAACACACTTTAGTTGTGTTTGGTTGTAGGATTTTTTTCTTCAAAAGTCTGCTTCTTTCTAGATTCGATATTAACTATTATGTGTTCCGATCATGCATGGATTTTTTGTTTAAGTTGGGATAGGGTTGCTTGACCTGAAAGATGAGATTTTTAAAGAGCTAAAACTCATTTTGTTTCCCGTCCTTAAGCTGCAAGATGGAGAGAAACAGTTGCCACACTTTTGTAACATATAACAAAAGCGTTGTTCAAATGTACATAGGCAGGGTATACGAATAAACCCTAGACACACTTCATGATATACTCCTTTTTGACGATTTTAATACTTATAATATTTAGGATTACAAAGATAAAAATGAGGAGGTGGGTGGTTGTGAAAAGTACAAAAAAATTGTAACTAAAATAAAGTAAGAAAAATGACAACGTGTTCATTTGGTATATGATCATTCGTTCTGACATTAGGCTCATCCTCAGATTACACTTTTGAAGGTTATCTGTAATAAAATAAAATCAGGACGGAACCCTTTTTAAATTTTAAAACTGATCCAGTGAAAAGTAAAATGTCTTTCATGCAAAGGACCACGTCTTGTATAGCTTAAAAGAGAATTTTCTTTTGAGCTGCTTGTGTTTACTTTCGATTTTTAAAATAAATCCTTCTTCTTTACTAAAAATATAAACTAAAAGTTTCGGTAATTCACAAGTTCTATTGAAATAAACGGTTGTTTATCAGATGAAACCTTGATAAGTGACCGTTAAATTCATGAAAGTACATTAAAATGAAATGCAAACATAAAACAAAAACTACTGATCTGGATAACCACGAGCGTTGTTGCTGGGGCTAGCTGCTCTTTTTTCTAGTAAAAACTGTAAAGCAAGTGGAGCAGATAATTTTATTAGAGATAGTATATTATATTCTAGCTGGAAGTGGTTTCCAGTCTAAACGAAATACAAAAGTGAAAACAGCATACAATATACCATGCCATGCCACAAAACAGCACGTCATTTTACACAAGTAACGTTCGTCATCATGACCCTTCCTTTACTTTCAACTTCAACTCTGCATCTTTTGGAATTTTCGAGTTTAATTTTCATAACAAGGGGAATGTAGTGGAAACATTAGTATAAAATGGGAAAAGCAGACAAGTCACCGTCTCATAAAACACTGTTCATTGTACAAAAAAAGTGTTACGAACAAAAATGAAGATGAATGTCAAAATGTAAGCTGAAACGTGTGGTAGGAAGGAAGTCAAAAAAGGAAAAATAATACATATTTCTATATGAAGTAATAATGTGCATCTATGTTATATATGCCATTACCCCTCGTCGTCTCAGTCAGTTCTCTAATACTTTTACTTTATAACATGCATGGTGTGGTCTGCTGTTAGTAAAACTCCATGAAACGCTTGTGGATTTTGTGAACCTACTACCCAGTTCCTACCTCTTTGCACTTATTGTTATTTTGCTATAATGTCATTATGGAACATGGCAGAGAAATAACGTGGTCGCCGGGTCGAAATATTTTTTTTCTGAGCTACCCTAAAACTTTAATGCGTGATGTCTGTGAAAAATTACCCTCCCTCATATTACATTTATACATGATGATGAATGTATGTGCTTATTTCTCCCTCTCTCTCTGCTACAGTTGTTGGTAGTGGTAAAAACAGTGTATTATATTACAACAACTACGTTTTGTGATGATGATGACTCTCTGACTGGTCCTCCTGTTTCTTATACTTATTCTCGCTCGGGATTGTTCCATTCCACAATTTTTCTTTCAGTTTTATGGTACGGAATCTAGTGGCTATGGCTCTTGGTCTTGCTGTTGAATGAGTCAGTGGTGAAGAAAAAATACTCTACTTTTGAAAAGATGCAGTATGTTTAATACTTTTCAAGCTAAATATAAATGACATGACTTATGTAATAAAATATTCGAAAAATTATATTAAAATTGGTGTGGCTGTAGTATGTAGAACAATAGTTCGTTAATAGAATTTACACAAAAAAACGTATTTTTATGGAGAACGTAAACACAAATATCGAATTTGTATAAGTGAAATGGTTACAGTTTACAAGTTTTCAATGAAATAGGATTTAGCAAGTTTGTTGCATTCATAAAGGCTTCACCAGCAAATAAAAATAGAGAAATGGTTTAGTAGTATTATATATGTAACACGTGCTTATAATAACACAAAGTGGTTGCTGAAGTCATGTTCTCACTGGAACATTTTTTATCTTCGACAATTTTGTTATCAAACCTGCGAAATCTTCTGCACTGTAAAAAGATATCTCCTTGATGAGATGCTATAAAACTTTTAAAGAATGGCTTGCATAATCATTCTAAAATTCATTTGAATACACAGAAAAGTCAATTTAAAACAACATGTTTTGAACTGGGCTAAGCTAGTACTGTGAATTCATTTTGTGTATGTATACCTTCAATACTAATTTTATTTACAAGTCCATGAAACAAGTACAAGATACAATCATTTTCAGCTTCTAGTAGAGCACATCACTCCATCAAAAAATAAAAATTTAGAGCTCGTTGTGCGTATACCTTATGTAATTGTAATACTCACGTACATCTAGAGGAGGTATTCTTACAGTTTTAAACGTTGGTTACAACGAACCATGTTAGCTTGCATATAATATTTGTTTATGTTCCGAAGATCATGGAATAGAAAGTATGAAATGTGTAGTCAGTCAGTGGTCGTTTAGGAGGGTTGTTAGTGACTTCTGGTGATGATGCGTGAGATGGGATGACGATGTTATTGCGACTTCTATCTATAGGAGACTCCTGTATACTGTATAAAGTACATTTAAGGAGTCCGTTTCTGTCCGTAGTCCGTACATAATATAGTTATACCGCGATTCAGTTTCATTTGCTAAGTCGCTATTTTAGATAACGGTAGAAAAGTGCAATGTAATGTTGGGGCTCATATGTATGCAATAATATAATACGTTGACATTACATGCTTCATGCCATAATAATATACATATTGTTTATTGCGATTCCATTCAACGTACATAAATAAGCTTCATAAAAAATGAGAGACAGATAGAAATACTGATACACATTATTACATCATTCTTCCACCGAGCACATTGAATCTCAAGCTCTTTTCGTTCTGTCATCTCATCATCGGAAACAGCAATGTAATATCAATTTTCTTCCTCATCATTATCTATTCAAGTTCCGTGTCATTTATGCATCATTTCTTGTCTTCATTGTGATTATGTTCATTTTGGTATTCTTTTTTACTTCTCATCATCAAATTACCAATACTAATAATAGTACACCAGAGTACATGTACACACATATGCCAAATTTATGCATGGGTATCTATTTACTTACGTGTACACAAAACGAAAACCATTTTATGTTACTGCCACACAAATATGGTATGTAAAATTTGAAAGAGATAATTAAATTAACGAAGATAAAAACAAAATTTGTATTTTAATGAGACTTACTTATTTGAAGTCCTGTACTGACCGAAAAAGTAACCGATCTTAAAACTGTAACATTTAGAACTGCTAGTTGACAGAAGTAATAATATATGCAAGCTGCAAAATGTAAAAACTTCACAATGGCATTTATGCATGGGTGAAGGTCGGTTTCTACTGAAATGATATTTACATCCTTTGATCTTTCTCTCAAGGTGAGTCCTTATGCAGGCTTTGTTGTGTTGTTTGCGTACGTAACATGATTCATATTTTTCGTAGCAATCGTCAACATGAAAACATAGTCCTTATAACATAACCCTTTCAGTCACACCGGTTGCGGTTCCTTGTTTTCCAAGACATTTGTCATATGCGGTTGATTATTTCAAAAGAAGTGAGAAAGTGAAATGGAGACATAATGGATAGGTTTTAACCCTTTCTCGAAGGAGCTGTCATTCAAGAAATGGTATTTGATGTAAAGCTTCAATACGAAATAAGCAATAAGGTCAGGAGTATTATTAAGATTTTAAGACTGTTTTTGAGTAAACTTTCAGTAAAATGAATGGGTAGTAGTGGGACATGTGCTAAATGAAAAGATGAAGTTAGCTAGATTTGGTCTAGTTAAAAAATAAATTTCATTTTCTCGATTGAATATTTGTATATTCTACCTTTTTTGTAAGTTTTTCAATGAAGGGATTCTTTTGATACGCTATGCTTTGTGTTATAATGACTGGAACTGGACCACCGGACATATACATATTATTATTATGTTTTCACCAAAAAATTCTGGCAGGAGCCTAAAATACGTGCTCTTCTCCAGTTCTTGCAGACAGCAGCAACAATTTCTGGTTTTCATAGAAAAAATGTACAAAATGCTTGCAATTAAATGAAACTTTGGTCATCAAAGAAAAGTCTGGAGACATGAGAATGAGAATCGGGAAGGCATTGCCTTTGGTAAAAATAAGACAATTAACATAGATACATCTGTAATTTTGTTAAACCCCTTTTCTCATTACATGAAATCAACGTCATTAATGAACCATTCAAAATAGTGGTAAGCCAATGCCTCATTCAATTTATATCAGCGATAAGGTAGACGTGTGGCAGTGGTTCTGATCCTGCCACAGTTTAAAAAAAAATTATACTGGAACAAAATCACTAAAATACGCATCATCATTACTAAAGTTTGTAAACTAAAGAACAACCGTACATATAGTAGTTAGCAGAGTGGGGTTGCTGAGCACATCACCACCACCAATTTTTATGGGGAAGGTTGCGGTGCTGCAGTTGTTGAGACAAGTACATACTTTCAGGATAATGCAACAATCCCTTTTCCAGAACTGATACGATGGAAATATGGGGTACACACACAGGCGTCCCTGTATGTATGTCAAGTTGATAAAAATGGTATTCCACCATGTTTCTATACTTTTCATACATAGTTGAAAAGGGGTCTTGATTATTTCTTCGTCCCTTCTGTTGTTTTCATGATAAACTGTGTGCATGCATGGAAAAAGATGTGATGCGTTCATGGGTTCATGCATTATCGAATATGCATTGTGCATACATACCGTTTCAATTCCATATCTCTACACTATTATTTTTGTAAAAATGTTGGCGTAGTACATGGTATAAGTACACATTATTATCAAGCAAACTGGATCCTATCCTGAGTAGATAAAAAACACCCTACAGTTCCCCGAAAAATAAAAACACGTTTAAGTTTGAAGATATAGGTATGTTGGCGGATGTATTGTTGCAACCCTCACGTACTATATAGTTAAATTATCAGCTGGATATATGAATGTATATTGACCGAGATACTGTTTCTATATAATAATCTCCATACTCAACATAAACTAGGAATAAGATCACATATTATAGATGCGTTCAATTTTTTCCATATAATTATATAAGTTTAGCTTTGTATGAACATTTATGAAAAATACACACGTTTATGGTATATAAAGCGTATGTATGTATTTTAACAATGTGTGGAGAGAGGGCAATTGTACATGGAAAGATGCATTGTACCATAAAATATTATGCACTCTACTTCAACAATGTGCTATTGCTTCCTATGAAGGTCCAGACGTGAAGAGGAAGCTGTTGAGTGGAGATAGGGATAGGGACTCTATGTACCGTTGTTGTTTTCCTTGAGAAAATTTTAAAGATTGCAACGAGGTTTAAAAAAACATTTCATATTCATTTATGAATATCATTGCTGAAATGTCATTGTTTTTTGTTCATCAAGTTTCTAAAGTCATTGACCATTAAAACAGCGTCTTCTGCAGTCATTTTTAATCAAGTGGGCAGTTAAAGCAATATACGTACTAACACAATACATACAAACAAAATCATCACATCACACCAGTTGTAGTCATCAATCAAATTCAATCACTCGAGAATTCAATCATATCACACAGTTCAGTCAGTGGAGTATCTACATATTCAATATTACACTCAACAAATAATCTGCCCGTGCAATAAAAAACATAACGGAAAATTTTCTCCGGTACATAAAAAAATCATACATATTGTTTTAGTTGGAAGTTAGCTCATTAGCGAATTTGCAGAGGAATTACCTTATCGGCAAATTCAAATATGTGTGTTGTGGTAATATTTGTGTGATGAGAGTTGTATAACTGGTTTACACTAAAGTGACATAAGCTCAGTGTAGAATATTTAGTGGTGGTATATGCGTTCATGATTTTTGTGGTTGGTTTGAAGTTTGAAGAAGGAACCAAGTGGCGATGAGGTTAAGTTGACGGATGGTAGTATTTCTACCACAGCATCCGTCCTATTCCAGTGGGACTTTATATACCCAAAAGAGTACTAAGGACTTTGTTGAACATTTTATTTCTTCAACTGCAACAAATTTAAATATCCTCTTCCAGAGTGTACCCTTTCCCGTTTTATGACACGGACCCTTGTTGTTAAAGTGTTCTTAGTGTTAAAAGTTTCCTCCTAGCCCCATGATGCCTGGTTTGTTACCACCGGAAGAGGGACATTCGTCCAATTATGCGGACAATGGAATGAGCTCAGTTTATGACCACATCTTTAACATAGTTGCTCAGGTTGGTCATAAAAACCATTTTTGTTGTATCATTGCTAAATTACTCTTTCTGCCATATTTTAAGGCTTGCTACATTCCTACGTAATAATAATCATCGATATAAATTAGACTTCAATTCTACATTTTTCTTGGAACAACATCATTAATTTTTGAGTTTTATCTCTTTAATTGATGCCGATTCTTGAAATAATCATTTTAATGACAAGATGTGTACTTTTCATACCAAAGTTCTTCAAATTCATTGCTAGACACAAAGCGACTCATTTTTCTCTCGTTTCTTCTTCTTATTTTTCTTGCGTTTTTGAACATTAGGAGTTTATTGAAGAGATTCTTAGAAAGAGCCACTAAAAATATGACGAACTACTGACAAGTGTATAAAAAAGTACATCAATATTAAGCTCTTCTTCTGTATGTGCATGTGTGTGTATGTATATGTATGCCATGCCATTTTCAACTTCTTGTCTCATGCCATAATAATGATGCACAGCTACTAAAGCTACCACAATAAAGCTTCATCGTATTCTCATCTTCTTGAACCACTTCTTCGTACGTCTACCAACATAACATATCATCATCGTCATCATTGTCATAAGCCGTTTCGTAGCAAAACGCAAGTAAAGCTTGGAAGAAGTTTACTATTTCGAGTAACTATAGTTGATGAGGTTGAAAAATACAAAATGATGATGATGGCAATGTAGATGTTTTAAGAGTCTAGAGAGACGAGAGAGAGGGTAGAAAATGGGAGAGCAAATAGGAAAAGGATGACTGCGAGAAAAGAAGCGTGCAACCAAAAGATGCATTATGTACATCTTTAGCTATATATTCTTCTCGTTATTCTACAAGTTTTTTGTGTTGTGTAATGTTGGATGGAGGTTGGATAGAACACTATTCAACGTTGGGGTTTTCAGCTTTATATTCTCAAAAGAACTCTTTATATAATGTTACTTTGTTTTTTTTCTGTGAGCTCTCTTCTTGGATATAGGATATATGATGATGATGTGATTGCATTTGTATTGCGTGCAACAGGTTTAGCTTTTCTGGAAGCCGACCATCTGTTCTTTTCAAAAATCTTTGTGTGCCATGTACATTTTTAATATATCCCGAAATATAGCTATATATAGATGCATTAAGTTACATACTATCTTTCTTCATTGTTACTATACAAAATATACTTTGTTACAAAATGAATTTCAATCAAGGCAAGGATAAGGATGAGTAACTTAAGAATGAAGAAGACTCATCATTACTAATGTCTTCTAATGATAAAAGGCAAAATATGAGTCAAACAGAATCAAAACTCAAAATAGATGAACTTTTAAAATTTTGAATTGAAAAATTTAATAGCTTATGGCGAAATTTTAGTCAAGAAATTATAATGATGCTCTCTTGACATTCTTATATTCCAAAATATTTCATGGACTGCTGGCTCCATGTCATGTATTTGTTCCTGCCTTGAAAATAAACTTTGGCTTGGATGCATGGTGTCATTACATCTCCAAACCGTCGTGTTAACTTGCGTGAACGTAAAAGCACACCAATTCAATAATAAAAATGTGCTTGTTATTTCGTGTGCTCACAAAATAAACCATGCCTGTGGGAACAAAATGATTGGCTAAAATGTATTATAACAGCCCAACTTATCCAAACAATTCAGGTTAATGGCCGTTTTTTACAAGCTCAGTTGAGAGTTTAAGGCTTCTACGCATGATTAAAAATTTCGATTTTTATTTGAAATTTTGAATCAAATTTAATTAATGGTTTAGAAGTACAAAGTACATATCAGTAGTTATTTGGTGGGCTTAACTTAACAGCTTCCTCCAGGCAGTTTTTATAATGAAAATATTAAATCAATGGACTTTTCTGATCGGTTCAATTTTATAATAGTTTGAAACATACACGCAAGCCACAAAAAAATCCAGAAGCTGATAATTTTAATAATTAGAGTGTTTCTGAGATTTTGTGCGTATGCATGCTCGGAATATTCTCAGTTTTCAAATTTACTGATCAAGTTTCTAAGTATGAAGATTTATCAAGGATACTACATTTTAAAATTCTTATATGTATCGTGTATCATTTTACCATTGTCGGTACTCGAACACTACTCGACACATAAATTGTATGTTAAAATGAACCATTACTTCAGGATAGCTGCCTGTGTCATACCCGCTCGACTTAAATGATCTAGAAAAGGTGCTCAAGCGTTTCTGCAAAATTACACATGCTTCTATATTCATGCAAACGGCAATCAAACGATATTGCCAATAGAAAGAACATAAAAAATCATTTTGTAACGTCAAAGAACTGGTCGGCCAAAAACTGCCATTTTTATCTCAAGCAAACCATGATGATGAGCTCATATTTTTAACAAACATTTTAAATTTTCAGCGCAAATCTTTTTTATATTTTTTGTATTTTGAATGTTCCTTGTCGAATTCGGTTCTTATGCATGTTGTTGCAGTTAAAATGTCTCGTGTTTTTGGAAGTTGATAAGTTTGAATTCATGTTTCACATTTATTTCCATAATTTTACGCGATCTCATAGTTTACGACACAAATTTCCGAATGATGAGAATAACAAAATGAGCCGGCACGTTTTCTCTCTAAAAATGTACAGTGACTAACACATCAATAAATACCTAATGGTAATGTCTTTATGTATATTTATGATATATTTATATTATGGGAGAATCGCTTTTGTAGGTGTGATTGAACCTATATAGCAATGTTTGAATTTTTTATGTAGTGAAACGGCATGATATGGTTTTGGGGCTTACCTAAATAAAGGTGGAGGAGGAAAGGAAAAATATACATTTTCATTTAGATGGATTATGAGTTTTGCATGAAGTAATTCCTAGAATGAGATTTTTACTGAAGGGTAAAGTTTTGTTGGCATGTTTGCTCTTCTATCATGCGTGTTTTTTTATACATGGTACATAGTCAAAGTGTCATAGTTGGATTTTTAGCTTTAACAAAATCGAGATTTTTTAAACATTAATATATTTCGCATACCTTTCCATGAGCACGCATTTTTTAGCTGATCAGTGTGGAAAGTGTTTAGAAAGTGGTGAGGAAGTCGACTCGACATTTTACTAGAAAATATTTTGTGGAAATTTTTAATGTGCTCGTGTTCATCATTCAAGCTGTATTTCAAAATGATAAGATATGTGTAACGAATTTATGAAAATGAAGCAGAATATGTCATGTCGGTCTTTGTACTACATAGTATAGTAGTATCAGTAAAAACTACTTTGGCTCCAAATATACCACGTTACTTTGTACCGCACTACCGATGATGTTGCTTCTTTTACTTTAAATGTTTTTTTAGAAGGATGAGGCGAAGAAGTAAAGTGAACGGCAAACATTTCATTGGCAGTGGAGAAAAAGTGGAATAAAAGTAAATATTATATCTCTCTGACATAATGTTACTCTCTGGCACATTTACATATATCATATCGGAACAACCAAAAAGAAAAAATGCTTGGATTATTATCACAGACAGCGTAATAGAACAACGTTAGTAGTCGTCATCAGTCAGTAGTAGTAAAAATGTTTAAAGGACTGTTTGTTGCAAATCATCATCGTCATCATCATCAACATCATCAAATATTGGATGTAAAAAGGAAAAAGAAAAAAAATACGAATCTGTAGAGTCGTTCGTTGGAGTCGTTGCCAATTTTGATTATGATGGTTATTTGTGTTTTTGTGGTGACTGTGTACTTTGTAGAAGGATGTTAAATGGAGTACCGTCCGACTTGTAAATAATGTTATGTAAGTGAAATGTGAATCCTTCCTTACATTTATCCTTTTGTACATTCATATTGTTAGTTAAATTTACTATACGACGAAGTAGAAAAAATCAGACTTATTGATCGTAAAACATGTAATACAGTTACTTAAATAACAAAACTAGAGATATAAGTATATGTACTTATGTTATATGCATAGCTCTTTTTATACAATCTATACCAACTCATGCATATAGAGCGCACACTTGATTCATTAAATGACATGACACTTAGATGATTCTCGTTACAGAGCGCTAATATTTGTGACACATGAAGTTAATGCGTAGCTGTCAAAGTGTAGGTAGGAACAAGGCAGAAAAGAAATCAGCAATAAATCATAATAATTTGATTTCAATTTGTTGTAGCCGTAATAAGTACATTCATATTGTATTCTGCATAATAAATGTTTATTATATTCTGTTCTCTATATTGCGTTACACATTTATTATTGGACCTTTTAGTTAGAAATAGATACTCACATCAAAGTAACAACAACGTTTAGTATCATTCTTAAATACATTTATATGTTCGTACATGCAATACATGTATATATTATATATACATGACTGAAATTTTCATGGATCACTTGCTTCACTTTGATCTTTGACAGATTATCTGTCGTCAAATGATTTTCTAGGATTCTGAAAAGAATGAATTGGGAACCACTAATTATTGTGCTTGATGAAGTAGAAAGGATTGGAAAATGGGGATTTCGGTTGTTTTGTCGAATATAGTAATACGAGAAGCTAAAAGTACTTCACTCAATAATATTGTTCATTGTTTGTAGTTCATATGTACATGTATCATGCATTTATTATAAGTTATGTACAGCCGTGGCCAGTCGGTATGAACTCAAGTCCCTGCCTTTGCAATATTACAATTTACAATGAGTATAAATATACGTTTATTTCTGCCGTCAACATCAAGTATTAAATGTACATATAGGAAATATTAGGTACCCCTGTTAAATGAATAGGTACAATGATCACTGCCAGAGGGATCCCGCAATATAAGTTTATGAAATTCTTGAGATATGCACTACACACACCATCTGCTTCAAAATCTTGCTTACATCAGATAGTCGAACAAACGTGACGCTAAGCGCGTGTTTTCAGACGGAAAAATTTACAGCAAGTCATCATCACATAAGACTGCATAAAGAATGCGAATTGATTATTGGCTGCATATTCACATTTTGTCAAAGTGTTTTGGTTGCTACCAGTCTTGCACACATTTCATGATTTGAGGAAATGTCTTGGGACATAACTCGCTAGGACATAAGCTTTAAAAAAAGGCTGTGCTTTGTTGATTGGTGGTTGAGGTTCTAAAATACTGATTGCCTTTTAATGAGTGCTTCTTTACCAAAAACAACATGAACTATTCATTTCCTTGAAAAAAAGAAAATGAAGATGAGAAATCTAATTCAAGTTGAATAGAGAAATGCAGTAGTTAGTATGCATGTAATGGTTGTCTAAAATTCTTCTGTCAACCATTCTTAAATAGAGAGAAAAGTAAAATTATTGTCCTTTCCCATGGCCCTTTCTCTTCATTTGTTTTTAGACCGACGACGACGGTCTCTCTTCTCTCCTTGTTCAAATTAGGAAACGACATCGCTAAATATTTTATGATACTTTTCCCTCACTTTTATTCTTGTGGAGCAAGGGATAATATCGCTTTTACAATGGTTTTTAATGTTAGGAAGTGGAAAAGAAGTAAAATTGTGAGTGAATGAATAAAGTAAAAGCATTAAAAGAGGCATTTTGTGGCAGCTAACGACTCGTGCAGAGGGAAAACTAAAAAGAGAGTGTGTAAAAGGATCTATAAAGGAGTAATCTCTGAGCATCCATTTTCTTCGTGTGAATGAATAAAACTCACATAATATAGTATACTTTTTCCTCTCGTTTGTGTACTAATATACTATTTTCTTCTTCTTCTGTATGTCTGCTGTCACTATACATAATGTACTATAAAACTGTTAGGATTCGGGTATGTGTTTTATTAATATAGAGTGATATCCATTCAATCTTTACGTGTCGGTTTTCTTTTTGGAAAGACGAGGTATAATAGAGTATAAGAGGAAGTGATACATAAGATTCAGACAAAAAACTACACAGCTATATATAGTTAAGTGAAGACTAAAGAAGAAGTCAAGAGAGAAATCTTACAATTATATCGTCTTAGCTGAAGCTATTGAATAGATTTAGGGTTTTAGGAGCTTAGTTAAACAGACAATAAAGGATTGAGTTGAAGATGGCCTCTCTTGTGTTTTCACACTCATCTACTTTCGGGTCTTAAACTTTTGTCATGTTACGTGTCGGTCGGAGTGCAAGAATGATGGAAAGAAAGGAAAATGTAAAGAATGAAGCACCGGTGGAGGAATGAAAGGCAAAAGTGTACTTAATGTTTAATAGACATGTATATGCATTCTATATACCTAAAAGGGTATAACGTACTTCATACTAAATACACATAGTAAAATCGGGTACCGTACCCGGACTTTTACCTTTATATTTTGGTTTTCCAGCTACTTTTTCCAGAGTATTTGCGCTGGTTCATTATCAAAGGTTTTTTGTTAACTTTACTTGTACCTTATTTCCGTAGAAGAGAGCAAAACGGTTTATGTAACGGGAAATTGTAACGAAAAAGAATGCTGCATTTACGTTGATAATACATGTTTGTATAGGCTTACTTATGCAGCCTTTTAATCTTATGAGATGTACCACAGAGAAGTGAAAAAGAAAGGATTGAATGGATTGTTAAACATGGAACGGGAAACTGAGCTTCCACTGGAAAACAACTATGTTTCTACTTCACAGTGCAATGTGTATGTGAAGGTAATAATAAGCATAGAAGTAGTTGTTGTTCACAGTACAAAGCGATTTGTTTGACTGACAGAGCCAATTAGAGTAGAAAATTCAATCCCCGCTGTATTCCATTACTGTGAAATTACCCATTGAAGAGAAGATCTTGTTCAGTGGAACGATTGCCATTTATTTCTATAACTCTCGCTCTCTTATTCTCCATTTCTG
Source organism: Entomobrya multifasciata (assembly GCA_034693345.1). Taxonomy (NCBI): domain Eukaryota; kingdom Metazoa; phylum Arthropoda; class Collembola; order Entomobryomorpha; family Entomobryidae; genus Entomobrya; species Entomobrya multifasciata. Next base: position 56,755 of record JAQFXM010000196.1, read on the forward strand.
AGTGAGTGAAATAGTGAGAGAGAGAGAGAAAGTGAGTGATATTATTTCTCTGGAGAGCAGGAGAGAACTTTAAAAATAATAAGACGACGAAGGCGGTGGTGGTACTACTGGTTGTTATATAATACCCACAAAAGCTTGCTTCTTTGTATACCCTACGAGACGATCTACCTCTGACCAACAAATCTGAAATAGTTATGTTATGAGATGAGAATATGGATGGATGAACGGTTGTAAAACACGAGACCGAAATAAGGTGGAGGAGTGAAAGGACATTGAGAACTACTGGAATAAGTTGTCGTTTGGGGAAGACTGGCATTGTAGCTAGTGAGAAGAGAAAAGTGTCCAAAGTATACAGCCGATTCGGTGTACATATTGTAACAAGCTTCTAAACAAGAGAATTTCCTGGACCAACTATCAGATAGGAGAAAACGGATGTACATTTGCCGTTTTTACCTTCTGCCTTTAGTACGTCTGCAATGAAGGTCGATATGCTCGTAGCCTGTATATTATGTATGCAGCTATAATTTGGGTATAATAGGAGAGATTTTCTCTATCTGCTTAAAATGAAGTAATGAATGCAGTTATATACACAAAAGTACAACTATGCTAGGCGAATCAGTTTGGTTGCAGAGTCGTAGTCATAGTCCTTATCACCACACAATGGAGGAAAGCATGAAGAAGATGAAAATAAGTGACGGGTTTTCCAGGTTTTACTTATTAACTCTTTGCCGGTGCGATGGTGTGTTACAGTAATCCAAGCAAACCAACTACTTCTCCAACAACATAACGTATTTTCACCATGACGTGGTGGAGATATCTTTTATTTTGCTGGTTTATTTTCAGCTCCGCTGAATCTGGGCAATAATACTTCATGGGGTTCGGAATTTCTGGGAAGCTTTTTTGTAGCATTTTCTCTCATCCCTCCCTCTTGGTATTACTGTCTTAATGTTATGGGTGTTCATTGCACTGGATAAAAAGAACTTGGTACTTGTTACCGCTTCAAAATAACAACAATAGCTTATTCCTAGGATAAAAGCAAACAGTTATTGTTTGTGTTCTTTATTTATGCAGTGCAAATCAAATTTTCTTTGTATAAATTTTTTTTTGGTTTAGCTTTCTCCAAAACAAGAAAACGGTTAAAATGCATATGTATATTTGAATAATTTGATATTGAGAAAGTTTTATCCATTTTTTGATGCATATTTGAATACCTATTCAGAAGTGGGGAGCTTACCACAAGCTTAATTTTTTGTACCTAATTGCTATCTTGAAATATGATTCAAGGAATTGTTTCTTTTTTCGAGCGACACTTTATCATGCATTCAGAGGAAATAAAATGTTCATAAAATATGCACAGCAGTTTAATTACGCTTTTACAGTACTAGAAATGGGTTTGTGGTACGCTTTTTGAAGGCACTCGTATCTTTCTCCTGAAGACGAGAATAGTGAAATAATTGTGCTTTGATGAAGTTCTAGCAGTAATTGTGTGGATAGATATACTAGTAACAGTGACAGATTGTATGTATCTAAAAAGTCTTTACTCGCCTGTTAGTAGTTTCTAGTTTGGAGTATAACTTTCACCATAACTTTTATGATAAATCGTTACAAACGTGAAAAAGAATCCACCGTTATAGTTTTTAGTCAAGCATAAGAAAATATGGTAATTTTGCATATAAGCAGCACCTACATTTGGGTTTTGTCTACGAAAACCAAGTGAATAATGCATTAATTTTTGTATTGCTCAAATTTCAAGGAAAAGCCAAAAGCAATGAAATCAACCAACCGTTGGAGTATGGCATACTAAATGTAATATAGGCTACAAAACTGTAATGAAGGAATTTCGTACTATAAAATATGGCAAAATTAATTAGCGTATGACTCGCTTTTGCAACAAATTAAATTTATCGACAAAAATTTCTTTAATGGTGGTGTTAAGTATTGTGGATGTATCGGTTTGTGGTTCGTAATTGGTTGAATGGAAATTCGTCACGTCTTCGCTAAATTAATACTCTATTGAAATTGCCATGAAATGATGGAATAGCAATTGATAAATATGAAATAGAATATTATGATAATAAGACGCTGCCCATAACAGCCGAACCGCTTAATTGTGCTACTTGTTATGTATGTATGTAACATCAGTCTATAGAGGAAAATCGTCATCATCGTAATTATTGCAACGCACTTTCACCTTGTACTATATGGTAGGTTGATATTGAATTGTTATAAATTCATACAGCAAGTCGCTAGGAAAAGTTAGGAAAGTGGTAGTATTAATAGCGATAGTGTTTGGAGAACTCCCTATCGCCACACGACCAGTTGAGCTGTGAGACAGAGAGTAAGATTGAATATATGAAAAGAAAATTGACTACACAGTGAGCAACCAAGTGAAGAGATAGAAGCGACAGGAGTAGTCATCAAAGTGAATCTTTATGAGGGGAAAGGCTCTACTAAATGTTTTATGACCTGCAATGATTGCCGTCGAAATATACGACGTTAGCTAGAAAAGAGGGAAAATAGGGTAAGAGAAGCGGTGATCGTCTCATTTGATATGGTTGATATAGTCCACGATGATGGTGGTGATTAGCTTGTATGGTACAAAAGCATAAGATCGCTAGCAGATACACATATTGTGTACATGTGAAATATTCTAAAGAACTAGCGGGATGATGTGATGTGACGGAGATGATGATCCTATTTTCATTTATGACTGCCAAACTAAATGAACGTAGAATATGTGAAGTTTGATTTTTAAAGCTTTTATCACGGATTTTCACTGTTGGCTTCAATGAACATATGTGCCACTTGCCACCAAACGTATTTATTTACATGTATTCCTGTTTTTCGTTATAGCTAAATTTTTCATATTTCTAGAAGCATCCTATTTTTTCATTAAATTTGAAATATTCAATAGAAATCTTTTGACTTAAGATGTTATAAGAAGTTTTACTCCTAATTTTTCTTTATAGATATTCCGAGCTTATTTGTAATTCAGACTACTGTCTTCTGCATTTGATAATCTCATTATTTTTCAAGTTTTCCATTCCAGTTCACTGCTCGTTTTTTATTTGGAAGAGCAAATAGAAAAAATTGAAATAATGAAAAATGACAAGTAAAGTTTACTTACTCAGTTAAGCAATTATAGAAAAAAATTCGAGAGATTGTCAACTTGTCTTGTATTGTTAGAGCAAGGGTACACATCTGTTTGTGATTTTAACATTAGGATAATAGGGAAATAATGATAATACCAAAACCAATGATCAAAAAATTGTATTTAGAACACTGATGGTGCTGGCAGTTCTGGAAATGAACAAGCTTTTACGTGATCCGAGAATATTATTTTTCTCATTTTCTCATAAGAAATTTGCGTTTTTTTCTTCTTCTTCAGAAAATCCTGCTTAACAAGACTCTCATGTACCTCTTGCAGGTTTAAAAACATTTAGTACACAAAGGAATTGCAGAGAAGGGTAATAAGTTCCTTTTCTTGACACTTTCACCGTTTCCACATTTGACATTCCTTTTTCGTGGTCATATGAATGAACAAGATTATTCAGTCTTTTCACCCTACACTAAACTAAAAGATCCCGCATTAATAAATATACATACATATTATCTGCTTTACAAGCGGTAGAAAGTATCTAAAGATGAAAGCACGACGACAACGGAGCGGAACATGAGTTTTACTGGAAAAGGGAATTGTTCCTTGCGTATTGCATGCATAATGTATGAATGCAAACGAGAACATGATGAAAAGAGGCTATATTATGATATGTCGCCTTTTCTGTAGAAAATTTGGTTATGGATGTACCATCACCAGATTTGGAGGGAATTATCTGATGTCTTGTTCACAGCTAGTCTTTTGAAATGTCTTAAGTACATAATGTTATATAGACTACAACAGCAAACAAAGGAGCATGACATTGGTGTTGGTAAGGCTGAAAAGGAGAGAAGTTCTTTTAGATATGCATACATATCTGTTTATATTAAACTTACAGCATGTATCTATGAAATTGTAGCACCAGAGTTGGTGAAAGCATAAACTACAACCAAGAGTCGAATGAAGAATTTTCTTCAAATGCCTTACTACCAAAATAACAGCAGTTATCAATCAGTACACTTTTGATATTATCAAGAAGTATAAATTTACATGCGGCATAGATGCATTTTCATTCAAACCAAATTTTCATGTCATTCTGCAAATAAGCTTTTCGTAGACAAACTTGTTAAAGTGATGGGACTTGAATTTCATATGCGTACCTTTTGGTTATGACATACCTATTAAAGAAATTTGGGGTTTTTTAATGTTAATAAAATATCAAGACTGAGCGCTTCAAACCGTTTATTGGTAAGCAAAGATATTAAGATTGAAAAAAATAGTAAAATCTCGATCAAAAGTCAAAAAACGATTCGACAAATTATTTAAGAGGAACTAGTTTTTATGCTTACTAGTAATTCCACTAAACAGCTTAAAGAAGTGGATTGTAATAACGTATGCGGCTTGACAAAATCGTTTGGATGAAAAAACTATTTTATATCTTTTGCTCACTGGATGCGGAAGAAACTTAAAAAAGGATTTTATGCTTCTGTTGCTGTCGTTTTGTTTTATTATTGCGCTCATGTGCTCATGTAATAGAACTGCTTACAGCCTACTATCGATAGATTAAATGGTTGATACCCGTTCCACAAAAATTACACCATTCTATATTCCTAGTTTTATAAAATGGCACGACACTCAAGTAGTATACTTTTGAGAGAGCAAAGACGGTAAAGATATTGACTTAGAAAAAAATGCACCGTTGACTAGTTTTAAACCTCTATTCTCCGTATTCTTTTGCTGTGTATGTCTCATGTTTATTCTGAAATAAAGTAATCAGAAATACGATATCACTTGTGACAAATTCTTTATCGTATTAATCGTTTACTTGAGAGATTTTCCAGAGAACTAATAGTAGTTATATTTAGACAACACATTAGTCCATAACGCGTTTATATTATTTGGAATTACTTTTAAATAACCCGTAATAAATAAAGTGAGAGCTCGCTCTATACTAGCATATGTAAATGATTTCTGGAGATGGCACGTGATTCATATGTGAGTAGCAATAATATTCAATGACTTTGAATGTCTGTAATTAGACAGTGAAATATTAACTTTAAATCGTTTCAGAAAGTGTGTCATGATGATAATGAACACACTAACATCGTAAACAAGCATTTACTGCATGTAATTTGTGATTTGTCCATGCATTTTTACTGCTCATGATAATTTTTATTGCGAACATGAATCCTATTTATCTGCACATTAAATATTACTTGCTTCAATAAAAGAATCGAATAACACAGTTCTGAGAACTGTGAAATGTACATTTTAAAAGTATTAATGTAAAACGTAAACTTTTTGAAAAAAAAACGGACATGAAGATGACAAAAAACGGGAAGCATGTAATTGAATACTATTGGTATTAAAAACAAATGTATTTCCACAGTTCCATTTAACTGGGTTCTGTACACTGCACCGGAAATCATTGGAATTGTATTATGCCATATACATTTAGAAGAAAAGGTTTCTTAAAAGAAATGGGAGCAGGAAAAATATGATGAACTAAAATGAACAAATTTTCATTCAAATTTTATCAATACAATCGATATATGTAGGGTGAAATCAAATTGCACGTTTCCTTTCCTATGATGTTTTAATACAACTGATCATCGATCCATAATCATAAGAAACATTTTGATCATTTCAGTACTTCCGGTATTTTAGAATGAAAACCTTTCCCCCATATATTTTGATATTTATGGTAGGGATTGTGCGAACGAAACTTGATACTCGTACCTGAGATGAAAGATGAGACGAACGATTAGCTCAAAGATTTTATCACGAAAGAAAGTTGAAAAGAATCTTTCATTTTACGTTGCTCAAAAATTTGTATGGGAAATGTGAAGCGTGTGCAGACACTTTGGCGAAATAAAGTAGGCGAACCGAACTTTGAGAGAACGAAATCTAGGCGAAATTTTTTTAG